>JABXWE010038403.1:0-21978 GCA_014611495.1 Limonius californicus
AGAGACATCGTTGCTAATTTCACCCAGAATCAATCTGATTCTAAAGGAGCTAACGAATCGCGTGGGAATTATGGCAAATATTATTATTATTATTAGGACAGTGTGTTGTAAAAAAGTGTTGAAAATTTGCTAGTAATTTTCTGTTAGAAGATATCTTGATATATTATCACCAATTAAATCCTGAAATTGAATAGGATTCTACAGAAATTGTGGTAATGGATATGCCACATGCAACAATTGCACATTTGTCTTCTATTTGAAGAAAATCTAACGAAATACTATATTTCGTAAGGGCGGAAAAAATGTACAGTCGAAAAGAGATGAAACCATCAAATTGAAAATGCCATTTTGGACAAGGCTATTGTGCTTATCTGAAGCGATAATCCGAATAAATAGAAGTATATAATCCAAAATCAATATTTAGGTACTCCCATTTAATCTTGGCTCCCACATTTTAAAGATGTATCTAAATAGTTAAAAAGTTTTTCGGCTAGCTTCGATACTAAAGAGCTGCTTAGTTTTTATCAGGAATAAAAATAGCCCAAACTTCTATTTATTTTATTAACCCGATTGAATCAGGCATCAATGAATAAACAGTCGAAGTTCATAAACGGCTGCCAAGTGAATTTATATATAGCATGCCGAACAATATACAGAGTGATTCAGCACCAATACATTCAAAACAGACTTTGTCCTTATTGGTTAGTATACCATAGGTCTCGTGCGTATCCTATATGCTTCATTAAACATATTTTGTATATTAAGTCGTTAACACTTTTTTTTTTGTAAGCTTAGTTGTGCTTTATACGTTCTTCATACGTTAGACAATTATGTTACCATTCTCTTAACTTTTCTCGTTGATATATTAAAGTATTATATATTCTTTGGATGTTTAGTTAGTATTATTTGCTTGGTATAATGGTATAGGGAGAAAAGGTTTATATAGTTATGAAATTATTTGTATTGCCCAATATAATCTCCTTTAACCAATGCACTTCGACCAGTGATGCTACAGCGCCATCACGAAATGCTGATTCCTCCAGCCCTACAAAATATTTTTCAAGTACATCATTAAGTGCTTCTCTCATTTTCCATTAACGGATTTTTAGCTGTGGGAAGACCTGGAGGTCAGACTGAACCAAAATAGGTGAATAAGTAAATTGTATTTCAGTTAGTTGGGTTTCGCGATGGAATCGACAGTTGTATGGGCCCGTGCACTATTTTGATTAGAAGAGACTGTTTTCCTTCTTAATGGAATATTTTTGTTCAGTTGGTTCAGGTGCGCATACTCTACCATTATTGTGGATTATTTTGGAAGATTATCAATCAGTATTATTGTTTAGTAGCAAATTGATGCAATTACCTTTCCATTTGATGGCGGAAAACGGCGATGTTTTGATTATTGTTATGTTTTCCTCGTCATGGACTCCAGTTTCACATGTGGTTATAATACGACGCACAAACACGATTGTTATCTTTTTAAAACGGTCTAACTACTCTTGACAAGTATGTACAGTCGCACCTTGCTAATTTGAACCGCAATACTTCAAATTTTAGTATTATTCGAACTAAAAAGCTGTGTCCCGACAAAATGCCCATTGCAATGTTCATATTTTTATATCGATAATTCAATTCAAATCGAATTTTTTGATAAGTCAAAGCTTTTTATAATTCCCTAGACTAGGTTTGCTATTAGTAAATATTTCCGTAACTCGAATGTTAATTTTTTCAGAAAAAATTGCGGGTTTTTACCCTAAAGCTATGGTGCTTTATAGTAGTCTTCCGGTCAATGACCATTTACATTTTCAGCGGCGGCATGTCAATTGAACTTAAATAGTATAGTGTTAGCATTAATTTTAGACATCGAACGGTATTTTCCGTTCTTGCAATATCATTATCATCATCCGCCCTCTTTAATCCATTTCTAGATGTAGGCCTCCCCAATACATAAAGATAAAATATGTATGTAATTTGTGAGCTATTGTTGACTACCAGAATTTTTTGATAACGGCGAATAATATGCGAATAGCTTCTTCATACCCAATTATCTAATTAGAATATGAATATATGAACATATACGTTCATCTGAGATCTGTAAAGGTTTGGTAATTTCTTCCCAAACCATACCATGAATTTCATTTGTATAATTTCTGGGGCTTGGCATTATTTGACGTCCAGTAGTAAACTTAGTCACAGTGGAAAATGAAGGATCACTGCCCCCTAAAGTATTTTTCATATATGAACTTATCTTCGTTGCTGATAAACCGTTAATTACAGTACGGTATTTCATATAATCCATATTTAGATAAACATAAATAGTTTTATTCAAAAATTTGTACAAACGCCTACTTGATAGCATGCCTTGGTTGTTTACAGTGTAGGTGGCTCTAATAATTTCAGAACTACTGCTACTAATGACATCAATACTTCATTCTGAGAACTTTTCAAATGGGCTTTGTATAACTGTTGAACTCGAGAGTCCGATGACTCTCCAAAATCTGTTGCTATAAGCTGGGATCATTTGTGGAATATCTTGCGTGCTCATTTTTTCTACTGTATTCGTTTGTGTAATTATTATACAATAGATCAGATTTGGTTGGTACATTTCCATAAGATCACACCATTAATGGGATCCCGTTAAACATTCACCGGAAATTTTTATCTCTTGCCAAGTCCCACAATAATAATAAAACATATGTTTCAGTTCGTGCACCTGTGGATTTTTTTGCCTTTACATAAAATAGAATGCAATTAAAGTCCCTGTTTAGGGTTTTGACTTATATTTTGTTAAACTATTATATATTTTTTTCAAATATTGGACAGCCTGTATTTAAGGTACAACCTTAATCGCCAAGTTGTTTAGATAGACATGATTAAATACCGACAGTTTAATTATAAATACACTTTATGTCTACAGAAAAGCCAATCTACAAATATTGCATATTTAATAGTAACAATATTGAATGGAATATAATATTTTACTTTCGTTCTGGTGAACTACTACACGCAACTTGCAGGACGGAAGGTGTTTTTGAATGAATAGAATATCTTGGGATTTTATTATTAAATGGCCATCTATATTCAGTTTGAGTTGACCCTGACATCCCCTGTGTTAGCGTCTCAACCCCTAAAGTATTTTCCTTTGCCCGCTTGCTTATGCTGTCGGAATAATAATAACGGACACACAAGAGTGACTAAAATTCATAGAATACCCAGATCATAATACCTCTTAGTACATTAACAATTTAAGGTAGGAGATATACATTTAATATTTACGAATTTGGCTTTAATCCAGTCAAATTGTGTTTTCACCAGGAAAGTTTTGGGGTAGTTTTGATTTCTTCCATTTTATATGTTTTTTGGGGTGCTGAATCCGAATCTGAGGTTTGCTAACAAAATTTCGTGACGCAACATTGGAGAAAATGCAAAAAAAGGTAAAAATTTTCATTTTTTGGCGGTTTTCTGCTTTTAACTCGGAAACTATCAACTTTTCATAAAAAACCTTTCTATTCAAAATGAAAGTATATAAAATTTCCTACAAATTTCTTTATTTAGGATTTTTTCTCCGACGGACCGTTTGGGCTCAAGCGCTAGTTGAAATTAGGCTTATTTCGGCTGTCTCCGCAAAAACGCACGTTTTCCACTCCAAAACTTTAATTTATTATTAAAGGCTGTCAATTAGTGAATTCCTCCTAGTTCTCTGCACATACCTTATTTAGATCGTATATGTAAAGGTACAGGTAATTTTTTCAAAAATTACATAATGTTCAAGTTATTTAATGAAGTCCGAAATTGCACAAATTCAGTTACAAAAATGTTGAAATTCCAACGAAAAATCTTGAAAAATTATTACATTTTATTATATTATATTACAATACATATGATTATATATTACAAATTATATGAGCCGTTGTCGTTTAGAGGGTCCTGGCTGAGGTTCTTCGAAGGCGGCGAGTCTCTTCTTCGTCATTGTCAATGCTGTCTTCCGGGAGATTGACGTTTTCAGACAGCCCTTCGCACGATGTACAGATCGGGGAGCAATCAATGGAGGTCAGCCTTCCTGCTTCCACAATTGCGTTGGCAGCCTTTTTACGGTTACAAGAAATGTGCCGAAGTATCGAGTCCGGCGCAGGGTTCAAAGGGGTTGGCACTGGCACGACCCCATTCCTTGTTTTTTTCCACCCCCACTCGTTCGGGTCTCTTTGTTGCTCGTAGAGTGTGCTTTGACCGGATAACCACTGCTGCACCTGAAAGTAAATTCTCAGTGAATGAGATGAAGATACGTATTGCCTGTATCTCAAATCGATCAGGCTAGTCTCAGGTCCTTTTCCATGCAGAGCCATGAGAAACACGTTTCCTGCTTCGACAATCTCGTCCTGGTATGCATGAGGGTCTTTGAAAGAATCTACGACTGGTTGCAAGTCATTGTTCCTCTGCAGGACTTTAAAATTTCAGTTTCCCCTGATTAAACAAATCAGAAGTGGTGTCACAACCACTGATCGCGTGCAGGAACAGTATATGGTCTGATAGGCTTGCTGTGAATCAATTTTTGCATCATCAAATTTTTCTATTAGCATAGATACCGGCTCTTGTTTTTGGAGATTGCAAGAAAACTCTTCTGCGAGACAGTGGGCATCATCGATTCTGTAAATGATATTGCAGCAGATTGTTTTCTTCTCAATCGTTCTATGGGCTTGGTGCTTTCACAAGCTTCGTCAGGGTAGCCATCAAAAATGACAACGGCATTTGATTTGTAGTTCGACTTGACATATGATACATAACTGCTGCAAATTTCTGCATATGTCTGTCCGTGGTGCCATTTGACCCGGTGTAACAAAAACCCTCCGTCAATGACATATTTTGTATGGCTCAAGTTCCCCTGTTCAGTAGGAGTCGGTGCAAAAGCCCTGTACAAGCTCGATTTCGTTCCTTTCCTCATCCCATGCTCATCGAAAAGAGAGAGAGGGTACGGGCTAAGTTCGTAACACAAAAATTCTCGCAGTTCTTCATCTGAATGTTTCACGATGGTCATTCGTTGGAAAAGTGTGATTGGATTGATGACTACATCCCTGTCTTGTATCTGAATAGAGCTGTTCATGATCGCAAGAGGCTCTTTCGCTTCGTTTGAATTTTACAGCTTGAAAATCACCACCAACAATGCGCTGTATACCTTTCATACCCAGCTCCTTGGACAAGTGGCACTTGATCCTCTCATCTGCGACAACACCTGTACTTAGTGACATTAGTTCAGTGGTCTCAGGGAAAGGAGGATGCTCGTGAAACCAATTCAGCAACTTATCTGCATCAGTGTTGTCTCGCTTTTGCATAGTATCTCTGCTGTCAAAGTGTTGTTCTGACGTTGCGAGTTCCACTCCTGTAAAGTGCTCAATCTCTTGGCACACATTATGCAGTGCTGTCATCCCTTGTGTCCATCTTGTCACAACAGCTGCAGTTACTCCACGACCATGAGTGAGACCACCACATGTCTTCATTGACTTCATTAGAGTTTGTTCAATCGCCATATCACTCCAGGTGCCACACCACAGTTTCTCACTCCTACGAATGGTGAAACATCCTCGGGTGGTGAAATGCTCGTGTTCTGCAGGTGGCATTACAGTTTTCAAATTATGCATATCCTGGAGGTAAAGAACGCTGCATTTAACATACAGATTATGGCCACTGGTGTGAAAGAAAGGGAGCACTTCATATATGGTTTGGAGGTGTAGATCCCAGTTGCTGCTTCTTTCTGCTTCAATGTCAGCATTTCAAAATATACAACCCAGAGCTTGGCAGTGGGGCCACGTTCTGCCAACAGTTGAAGCTTAGCTTTGAATTCTTCTTGCACATCTTTCACAATCTCCTCCACGTCAATTGAAAGAATCACTGTTCCGTCCATGTTGAACAAGATCTCCTTCAATTGATCCACCATTGTTGGCGACACCAGTCTACATTGTATTGGAAGGAGGAATTCACTAAATGACAGCCTTTAATAATAAATTAAAGTTTTGGAGTGGAAACAGTGGGTTTTTGCGGAGACAGCCGAAATACGCCAATTTTCAACTAGCGCTTGAGCCCAAACGGTCTATCGGAGAAAAAAACCAAAAAAATGAAATTTGTAGGAAATTTTATATACTTTCATTTTGAATAGGAAGGTTATTTACGAAAAGTGGATAGTTTCCGAGTTATAAGCAAAAAACCGCTAAACAATGAAAATTTTTACCTTTTTTTGAATTTTCTTCAATGTTGCGTCACGAAATTTTGTTAGCAAACCTAAGATTCGGATTCAGCAGCCCAAAAAACATATAAAATGGAAGAAATCAAAACTACCCCACAACTTTCCCGCTAGGGGCCCTTTTAAGCACAAATTGACTGTATTACTTGTCGTTTGGAGCAGTGTGTGAGTAATATTCTACTGATTATATTATAGGTGGTTTTAGTAGATGCGAATATGGACATCCAATTTGAAATAAGAAAACTTACCATAAAGTTTATTAGCCGGTGTCTAATGAAAGGATCATATTTTCTGTTTAGTGACGATTAATAGCATAATAAATAATTAATTTGCGTAATTTTATTCAGCTATGCTATTATCTTCGAGTCACTTTAGAGTTTCCAGTTGCTTGAATATAATAGCTACCAGTGCAGTTTTTAAGCAAGATAAGTCACGTGCCTATCACATTTCCCAAAGTTTGTTATTAATGGTAAGTCGACATGATGCTGCAAAGTTTACTGCCAACTTGGCACCGGTTGAATACCGCCTTGATTACCTTTAATCTTAATCTGTTACTTGTATATTGAAGTACAGAGTGAGCCAGAATGTCTGTCAGGTAGAAGGAAGTAGCTTACGAGTAATCGAACGAATGGCTTCAATTTCACCACAAGGTAGCTCGCTTTTGGAACAACCACATGGTCTTTTAAATAAAATACTCTGTATATATTTAAATTTAATGACATATCTAGATATGTAATAATCGAATTAAATTTTTTTAATGTTACCGCAATTTTCTAACTAGTAGGTATATAAAAAAGAATTATAGAAAAGTGGTATTCAAATAAGTAGCAATAAAACTGCAACAATAATTCAACGAAAATTGGAGGCAACTCAAAACAAAAATAACACATTCACGAAATGTCGCCGAGAACCTTTGCTTTAGTCCGTTTAGAAATATTTTTAAATCGCTTTCACGTGTTTTCAAAGAAAATTTTCCTAGGGCATAAGGTCAGAGGACCTAGCCGGGCAACGGATCGGTCTTCCCATGTTTACCAGAGCGTTGAGTTACGTAATTTAAAATAATTTTATAATTATGGGTGGTATACCGTCTTGTTGGCTAAATTGTCAGCATCTTTGTTAAAATTACAACTACAATTTATTTTGAAGAGTCTTATTAATCATTAAATGCTCAGTAAGAAAATTAGAAATTTGATATTACATTTAATAGAGAGTATTTTCGCAAAAAATGTCCTCCAGAGTTTTCATAAAGTTGGCCACTGAAATCTACTGCGGAAACTACTGCTGCTGCTAGGCAAATAATGATGGAAATCGCTTCATTTCCTCAGAATTTCTTATAATGGTTTATCTTATTTATACATTTTTTTTTTATTATAACTCATATGATGTTTACAATATTAGTAAGAGGTTATGTACCCGTCAGTAAGCTATGCCGTGCGTTTATATTAACCAAGTTTACTCTTCGTGGTTGGGTTTTTTTGGAATATATTAGAAGTTGTTGTATATAAGTCATTCCAAGTTAATTCAAGTGCCCCCTCCTCAATACCCAATTATACTTAATAGTTTCTTTGTACTGGCAACACTGGCGGTAACGTATTTTCACCACATTAAAAACCTACAGACAATTAGAACGCCACACCTCGTGCCCATAAAATATAAGTTTTACTGCTATACTATTACAGGGACGCACAGTTAAGACCGAAAGCGCGTACATCAATATCCTGCTATTTTTACAATTATTAAATAATCGATTTGAATCCCGTCTTAATCATTATAGATGTTCAACAAATAAGAGTCATATGGTGCAGAAAAAATTTATTTTTTTCTGTATGCCTTTTGCGAATGAACAAATTACATATTAGCTATACAGATAGTAGGCAAAAAATGGTACAAATTCTTTTGTTTTACATTCCAAACAAAAATTATAATCATCATCATAGTTACTTAAATCAAATTTTTAATTTAGAAAAAAAAAATATGTCTTTGTTGATGTTACGTCTTAACCGCAGAAATAGGCCGCCACTACTAACAAACACAAAATATTCCACGCGTTCTTTTTAGTTTTAATTCTTACGTGTCCGATGTTAAATTCGTGTTTAGTCAGAAGCGAAAGTTCCTAAGGACCAACTTGTCATTAACACAGTGACCCTGTTGGGATGACGTTAAACACTGCTATCTATTACGTGAATCACGACGGCTTTATATTTTTACCCCTTTTATTTCCTTTTTTTTGACGTTAACAAAATAACTTAAATTAATCAAATTGTTCTTCCGACGATAAGCATTTCAAGTAAACGAGCTATTTAACCGCCTAACTTCAATGAAGTTCTATTTTGTTAATTTTATACAATAAAGTGAAGGTCTCGTGCCAGGTTTATGATGTCATTTTACGGTTTATTACGGTATCCATGCTACATGAACTTTAGAGAGTATGACCATTAAATACAGGTGTAAATAGTACAGAAGAAGAATATTCAAAAAATGACTATAATACACTTAATTTATTTAGGTTTCGATTTAGTTAAATAATTTTGAGTATTTCAACGGATTTTGTAGAATTTTTAGTAATTCCATTTTTTGGGTATTTTATCAGTATTGGGTATTTATTTGACGATTCGGTAGCGCTTGCGTGCGATCTTGGCCAACCCCAGTAAATCTAAAAAATCTGGAAATATAGCCTAAAATCCTAACAACATTTTTGGGGTACTATTATGATTTTGCGGTATTCTTAAAGAATTTGGGAGCGTTTTGGGGTATTTTTAGGATTTTGGTGTATATTTCAGGATTTTTGGGGTATTTTTCAGGATTTTACACAGTTGGGATTTTGGGGGATATTTTAGGATTTTTGAAGTATATTTTAGGATGTTGGGGTATTTATTTAGGATTTTTGGGGTATATTTTTGGATTTTTATGTATATTTTTAGGATTTTAAAGGTATCATTAGGATTTGGGGTATCTTTAGGATTTGGGGTATATTTAGGGGTTTTTAGATATTGTTTAGGTTATTGTGGTATTTTTTGAGATTTTTGGGACTCGCAACGGTGTCCGTCAAGGCGTAGGACCACCTATACATCAAAGTCTCTTGCTCTCCTCCTTTTTTACTCCCCTGCTCCTCTTTTCTTCCCGCTTCAACTATTTTTTTTTCTGTTCTCATTATGCGTTATTTTGTTCTCCCCCTTCTATTTTATATCTTCTCTTCTTTCCTCTTTCTCTCCTCCTTCCCCCGCCAAGCACCCTCTTGATTTTTTCCCATTTTCTAGTCATTTTCTTCCCTTCTCTCCCCCTCCCATTTTCTATCTTCAACATAGGCATCACCTATTTACGAGTATTTTTCCCCTCGGGTGTCTTCGAAAGTCTACCCGACTTGTAGGTGTAAATATGACTTTGTAAAGTGTCGTTTGTACTGTAGAAATTGAGGGTAGTATTGTTACATAAAGTACTGTTGCCAGTGTTATGAGATTTATTTAAGAGTAATGAAAAACACAATAAATAGTGTATCTGACAATAACGCTGTCAGCCAGCTTTAATGTTAATAAAAAATATTACCACTGGTACCACAGAATGTCCCACATAATAAAAATAAACAACGGCTGCCCGGTAGGCAAAATAATCTCAAACGGATAATACGTGCAGAAATAGTAATTATGTATTTTCTGTAATTTTACATGTGGTTGATTACGGTTTTTCCCGGATTGTATGGATTAAATTCACACATTTGAAATTGCCTGGTTGTTAGTTGTTTTCCTCTATTTATCGGACACCGTACCTTTGAAAGGGGACTTCAATTAAATTTTTGTTCCTCAGAATTTGAGAAATTTAACGTACTTTGTCATGTCTAGCAAAGAATGGTTACGAGTTTTGAGAGACTATATATAAGTACTGTAATCCTTAAACCGCAAATTAATCCCGATTTCTAAAAGCTTTGAATATGGTAGCTAATGCCACTAATGCGTGGTCGTTCAGCACAAAATTTGTTACTCTAGTTGATGTAAAATCAATAACTGTTGAAAGTGTACAAATTTAAATAATTTACTTCTTAATGTCCGAGTATTTCACACTTAACTAGCATGTAAATAAGTGGTGCTCAATACAGACAATATTTCACTTTTCCAATTTTAAAAAAGTGTACCTCTCAGTAATTTTCGCGCAGAAGTGTCAACTAATGAATATACTCGGTGACATGGAAATCGCAACACCAAGAAGGGGTAGGAATTTTTTGACCAAACTTGGCAGAAACGTTTAACTACTAAAACGTAGCAATTGATTAATATTTTAAAGAAAAAGAACAAAATATAAACATAATTTTTATTAATAATGGGTTGGTCCCCCCGTATTGATTACACATTCCCCCACTCTTCGTAGCATCGATTTTAGCAGATGGTAGATTTCTTCTTGAGGTATTGTGTCCCAAGCAAGCAACCTGTATTTCGTGCTATAGAGCTTGCAGCGTCTGCGGAGGATGCAGCAAGTTCCTCAGTCTTCTCCTCATAATGTCCCAAACATGCGCGATGGGCGAAAGATCGGGAGTTCGGGGTGGCTATGGCAAGAGATTGACATTATCCTCTCCAAATCGGTCCATAGAATGTCTTGCAATATGCGGAAGGGCATTATCCTGCTGGAAAAGTGGGTTTTCCAACTGATGAAGAAATGGAAGAATATGGGTTCTACCACCTCATCCACATATCGCTGGGCGTTCATATTGCGCCGGATGAATAACAAACGGGACCTACTCCCATAAGTTATAGCACCCCATACCATAATCCCCACAGTTTGGTGCACATGCCTCGCAACAGAAAATTCAACATTGCGACGTTCCCCACGTGTACGTCTGGCCCTCATATGGCCATCATGCATCCCCAAACAGAATCGGGATTCATTACTGAACACCACCCTATGCCACTCTAGGTTCCAGTGCAGTCGCAACCTACACCACTCCAAACGTTGCTGTCAGTGTTGAGCCGTTAGTGGTAACACAAAATGTGGTCGATAGGATTCCAAGCCGAAAGCTCTGATTCTGCGGTAAACCGTTCGAAGGGTTACAGGACGACTTTCGTTAGCTAACCATTGATCGGCAATTGATCTGGTACTGGAGAATCGGTCTTTTGTTGCCATAAGTCGAAGATGGAGATCCTGCACCTTATTTGTTTTTCTTCGCCCCCCGGTTTCTCTTCTGCGACGTTCATGAACCTCCCTAGTCCATGCCTGATAGTAGCGCATGCTGGTGGATTGGTTCCGGTTAGGCGATTTGCAATTTCTTTGAACGAAAAACCACCTTCGCACAAACCAACAATACGACCTCTGTCGAATTCGCTTAATTGGCGGTAATTTCCAAGTTGGCGCACTCTAGGCATGATCTCACCCTCAAAACAAACGATCAAAAGCGAATACAATAAAGAACTCAACAAAATCTCGCAAAACATACACCTGATAAAATTGCTAGAAAGAACTAAAAGAAGTGTCAGATAAGCCATTATCACTTGACCCATATGAATGAAGTTTTAGTCAATTGCTACCTTCTAATAGTTAAACGTTTCTCAAATATACTCAAACTACAACGATTCCAAAACAAGGTCCTACGAATCGCTGTGAATTCGCCATGGTATATCCGAAACGCACAACTCCACCACGAATTGAGTGTCGCCCCAATCTAAGACCATATCCTCTCGAACACTAGGACCTTCTTCTCAAACATTGCCACCTGTGAAGGAGCAACTCACTACAATCTTGGACAGCGTAACATCCATCACAGACTGAAGAGACAACTCCCTCAAGACGTTATCTCAATGATGAAAACTAGCAACCATCACCTTCGAGTCCCCGAGGCCGTTACTACCTGCCTCCATGTATTACACAGCTACTTGCAAGCCTATGTTTAGAACGCATATAATGTATACATACCATAGTCTTAGTCATATTTAACTACTCAAACCTGTTTGCAATGTTGACCTGACAAAAAGCTTCAATAAAAAAAAATAGTTAAAGTTTTGTCAAAAAATGCGTACCCCTTCTTGGTGTTGCGATTTCCATGTCACTGGGTATATTTTCTATAATTCGACTGATAGCACATGATATATCGTCTGTGAAAATTTAGAGATAGGCTGACAATAACGTTGTTAAATTAAAGCAAGGTTTTCCTTTGACTTGTTAGTTATAGTCGTATTTTAGTTTGTGGGGAATCCCCCTCCTGTCGGTTATGGTCGTATTCATTCGTACTTTCGTTCGTGTGGTTCCGTCTTGTCCTGTTGGTTATGGTCGTGTTCATTCGTATTTTAGTTTGAGGGAATTCCCCAGTATCCTATCGGTTATGATGGTATTCACTTGTAATTTGGTTGCATTCCCTCATTTATTATGACTCTTGATTTTGCAAACTGTTAGGTTAGTTTCTACATTATCCATACTTTTCTAAAGACTATCAATAATTTCATTGTATTTTAAAATATATCTACTCTCGGTATATCGAGTTTGATTGCTTAATGAGAGGAGGCTGTTGTCGTCTTTCGTAAAATAGAAATAGTGGTAGTTTACGTCGTTGGTCCGCTTTGAATAGTTTTGGCGTTAAATATACAGTATGATTAACACCATTTCGATAAGAGTTGGCTATAGAAAAGAAATTATTTGTGCAGTTTATAACATTTATTACATTTATTTAATCGTTATCAATGTATGGTTTAGGTGCGACAATGATTTTTTACTATAGAATACAATGTATGTATGATTGATAATACAATTACAATATGAATTACGAGCATCCTACAGGTTTTTTAAAGTCTTAGTTCTGGTTAAAATTGGAATTTGAATTGCTTAAACAGCCTTAGCTATCACTACATTGGAGTTTTTGCTTCATATGTAAATAGTACTATTCCAACTAAATAATGAGTTGTGCACCATTACTGAGTAAATGTAAACACATGCACGTTACGTATAATATACCCATTTTTACATTAAAACATCTTTGCAATATCGACTAAAAAATGTACCTACACCGTGTTATAATCTAGCTTTATCAAAGCTTGGTGTGTAAACGGAACGTGTGCGGGACTCCGTCATCTGTTCTTACTCTTTCTTCCAAGTATTAAACAACCTTTATCGAATATTTTGTTAATCTTACGGTATTTAACTTTGAACAATTAACTATTTTGTTTTGAAACGATTAGGAGCACGACGTGCCACCTGTTGAGCACTCCTACTAACGGTTTTGTGGTTATCGAGTGGGATTTAATATTTTTAAATGCTTAATAATTAAATGTTAATTTTTTTTTCATTGTCCATATTCGCCAAGTGCACTTGCTCTCATTAAATCAGTTGTTATACAACCGGCCATTGTTATTTTCCACAAACATAACGTCAACCCACACAAATCTCGTTTTAATTGATGAGTAGGTATGCATTGCTTTATATGATTGATGGTGTGACCTACGGTATTTTGATTTTGATTGATAATTAACCTGATATGGTTAGGTTTCCCATATTTACCCGTTTCAAATTGCGGAAACGTCTCTTATTTTATGGTAGTCGAAAAAAGCTGTTTTAGAATACTTTGGAAGTTGTAATGTTATACAACACCCTAGAGGCGGTAATAGAATTACCAAGCTATTCTCCTTTTCACTTTCAAAATAATGTGGTTTTATTGTAACAACTACAGGCTGCGGGAGGTGAGGAGTTGCACAAGAACTATATTACATAAGATAAGAGTACCTACCTTTCCTCACCTTGAATAGCAAATTGGCGTGTCTGGAGCCAGAAGTCTAGGTTCTGGTTTTGTGAATCCGATTCAGTTACTAGCAATATAATAACCTCGTGAATAATTAGATTTTTAGAAGGTAGTATTTAGTAGTCTGGAAAATCGTAAATGTAATTCGGAATATTTGCTGTTTTACATCAAGTAGGAATTTTAAAATCGGTTATAAATACCATTCTGATTGCAGCATAAATTAATCACCGAGACAAAAATGTGCCTTACATGACGCACAGCCAATAAAATAAAAAGTTTGAAATTCTTTTCTGCTTGCTTTTGGTGGGATTCACGATACACTGTATCGTGGTGGGATTCAAATATGTCTCGTTTGTAGCCGGAAATTAAAATGTAGGCATAGTGTGACTAGAAAATGAGTTGAACTACCAAATTTAGTAATGCCGCAAATAAACTTGATCCATAAACCTAGTAATTTCGAATTTGGAGCAACTAATTACGGAAATAAATTCTGCTCAATTAAAGCATTGTATAAGTTTGGGTAATATTGCAACTGTAAAGGCCGAATTGGGTAGTACGTTTTAACTAATAGCATTAAATTGTAAAAACAGCTGCATTGGAGTAATAACACTATTTGGTGCGTTGCCAAAAATTCCTCATTAAATAACCTAGAATCATCCAAGGTTCCGTGAATAGCGAATATAATTTAACAGGATAGGGGTATTTAGGTCGAATGTATCATTCCAGCAGTGGCTTTATCAGTATTATTGTAATCGCGTTTCCTCACCGCTTATCGTTTTCTTAGTCGTTACGGCGGCTATTGTTATTGTTGTACTGAAATGCAGACATCTCATAACTTGGCAGTTGAGAGAGCAATTTTTCATAAAATCACGCCGCTCTAATCATCTGTCATTTATTTTAATATACACGTGGAACAGTCGGTCCCACCAAGTCGTGTTCGCTACCATTGCGATTATGAAAGCGCGTTTTTAAATAGAATGCGACATCAACAATATTTAGCTTTAATAGTAAAGTCCAGATTCAAACTTTTGGCAAAGCCAATAATACAAATAATGTTAACTCTCAGAATGAACCCGCAAATTTACGCTAGCGTGAGCAAGTTAAATTAAATTGAAGCTAACAAGTTTCACTTACCTGCTCACTGTCTTGAACAATTTCTCTTTGCTTTTCTCATTTACCGAAGAGTGGTTATTTACGTCGGTGTACAAGTTACCATGAATATCGTTAGAATGTGTTACAGAAATATTTGATGACATCTCGTAGATGCGTTTTTTTTCACCAAATATTACGAGGGTTGTTTGAAATGTTTCCTTAAAAATGGAAAAACGGTGTAATCCTTTTGAAATTATTTTAATTTTAAAACATTAAGGACCATCCAAGTCTATTATACAATCAGGAAACCCTTGCTTTCTTGCCTGAAAACTATTTTTCAACTGCTTCTTTCATTTATTTATTTGACGCAGATCTCTTTCCATCCAGGAATTTTTCAGTCGGGGGAATAGATACAAGTAGTACAGAGTTAAATTAAATGAATATGATAGATGTGGAGGCAGACTATTCTTCAGAGAGATAACTTTTGCGATGGAAGCGGCACTTGAATGGGCATGCGGATTGTTTTTGATAGAAAAGGATTTGTCTTCGCTAAACTGATCTTTTTTATGAATGATTCTGTGAAATTATCCAAAAAGTTAGCGTAGCGTCGTTATGTTGGGTTATTGCTAAGCTCTTTGGAATTTAATCCATCAGAAGCATCAAATTTTAAAAATTATACTAGATTCATTTGAGAACTTTTTAGAATGCTGTAATTAGTAGCTCTGAAGTTATTAATGCAATACACTACAGTCGAACTTCCTTAGAATGGACTTCAAGGGACAGTCAATATTAGTCCATTATAACCGACTGCCCATGTTATCCGAATTAGATTTTTTAAGTTGTAAACAAAATTAAATTGTAAGTTGTAAAATAATATATTTATGTATTACAAGTCGGAACAACCCAAACTTATACAAAAAAATAAGATTACTTTCCAAAAATCCATATTTTTCTTTGAAATCGGATCCTTTACCAATCATGTCTAAAACAATTACAGATAGTTTCTGCAGATATCGTCTGCCAAGCAAGGCTATGTTCATGACATCCAAAATTGCTAAATCTTCAGCACTGGTGTCTGGCATGAACGATTCGCAGTAACGTCGCTTTTTTGCAAGCTTGTTTAAGGCTCCACATGGTACCCTGGTCCATTGGTTGCAACACTTCGTGGATAAATTGGCAAACTTGATGTTCTACACTGAAATTGACGGATATGCCCGGCAATTAGCCACAAACTGGCAAGAATTTTTGGTAATCTCGGGAATCGGGGTCGCCTTCGCTATATGAGCGCAATCCCCCAACGATATATGGCTTGGACATAATAGACTTTGAGCGAGACCATAATATCCAATTCTATTTACATAGGTTTAAATGACTCTTTAGACGGGACTTTAGTAATTGGTTCATTACAATTGAGAGTCCATTACAAGCAAGCCCATTATAAGTGAACTATGCTGCATTTTATTTGTAGTATGCAGACAGAGGACAGGGCTGTAAAAAACCTTTTGGAGAACAAATTGAAGCAACAAGAACAAGAGGAAGTCTCCGGAAAGTATGTAGGGATGTGGTACAAGAAGACCCTAAAGAGGTTGAGAATCTACAACTGGAAGATAAGAGCAAGGGACAGAAAGGAATGGAAGGCAAATGTAGAGAAGGCCAAGACCGAAGTAGGGTCGAGAACTCTAAAATATCATTTTGCCCAATTGTCGTTAATGTACAGATTTTTAGGAAAGTATATCGTACAGTAATCAAATGACTAAATAAAAACAAGTTTGACAGTAACGGAGATTCAGACCTTTGTAAAAAATGTTTTAGGGATTGTTGCTTCCTCATTTTTGGCTGTGTTAGAGTGGCCTACTGAATTTAAATGTGGTCGTGAAAGCCTGGAAGATGGCTATCGCAGTGGACGATCATCGATTACATGTTTCTGATGTTGCTAAAGTTATAGTATAGTATTTCAGATTATCATGTATTTTGTATACATTTGCTGAAGAATGAGCTATGAAAAGGCTATCCGCAAGATAGGTGTTGTTAACAAATTAATCAAGAAGGAATTCGATTACAAATTTACCAATAATGGTTTTAACAAGGGTACAACCGAGTTTCTGTGGGAATTGTAAAATTTGTGTTCATCACTATACATATATCTGAAACAAAACAACAATCAAATAACAGAAGCATCGTTATTGTCTATAAAGTTTGCTGAAACGGTAATGACATCCACTTTATTAGAGTGCAAAGACGATATGCAAGCACGACATAAAATTGATTTTTGATTAAACACAGATTTTTATTTAATAAACTGTACACATGCCACTACTTGATAGAATGATTTCATATTTTACCGTCCATATTCTCTCTCTTCTCTTTTCGAGTGATTAATTTCATAAAAGAGTTGCGGCCTCGAGGCCTATTTAGAGTGCCCCAGACATAGAGGACTTACAGTTTTAACGTGGAGTATAAACTTTTCTATTCCAGAGAAGGTTTACTACGTAAAACACCTCGTTGGTTTGCCTTTACTTTTTGAAGGAGAATGGCTAATAAAATGTTGATGTTCCGATACTGGGAAATTGAACCCCAAACCGTCAGTGTAGAAGGCTAACTTGCTGACCTGTAGTGCAGCGGTATTCAGTCTTTTTCTCCCCGTCCCCTAGAGACACTTTCCACTTAACTTTGTACGCCTAAACTTGCTGATGCAGTTCAAATAGCACTCGTGATTAAACGACCACAATATTATTGGCGTCCTACGATAAAGTGATTTTAAAATTTAATAATATTGCGCAAATTTCTTTGTCCAGTGGGTGTAAAACAATTGAAAATTAATGAGTCTACTATGCATAACTGGTGTGGTGGTAGGTCAGTTGGTAAAGTGCTCGCTCTCTGAGTAAAACGTCGATTCTGGCGTGGGTTCGAATCCTAAGCAATACTATGCAGATTTATAAAAATGTTGTGTGCAACCCACCATAGACAATCTCTCAATCTGGCTTGCAACCGTGGACTCTTAATGGTAAAAACCTTCTCTGGAATTTCTGTCGTTCGGATTCGACGTTAAACTGTAAGTCCCCCGTGTGTCTACGTTAGTGCTGAGGAGAAACACGTGGTAGAGAAGAGGCCAATGCCCAGCAGTGGGACACAAAAGGCTGCCAATGATGACTAGGCCTAACTATTATTGTGCTACTGAGTAAGGAACGCTAGAAATAGAAAACAATACAAGTTCGCTCTGGAAAGAAATGGTTTCCTGTAGCTCTGATAATTCATGAAATATGTATAAACTGTTACTTACCCCATAAGATGTCTTAGCGTACCCTCGTTTGAATACCATTGCTCTAATGTACGGCTGCCTCTTCGTGTTCTCTGCATTCATAATTTCCGAAGTACTAATGCTATCTCTACTTAATCCGAGAGTTTTCAATCGATCCTCTTATCTGGACATCTGTCAGTTTGCCTTGTTGATGTGAGTGGATTGATAAAATTATTTATCTATTAACTACCCAGTTCTTTAATTGCTTTCTAATTGACAGCGATAAATGATGGTATGTACAGGTTTATCGATAGGTGTTGCTTACAGAACAGAATATTTACAGTATTTGTGTAGACGGGAAGTTCTCAACATTTTTTGATTATGTAAAGTATTTTGTAGTGAACATGTAGAACTAGATTTTCTAATATAACGGTCCTTAAATGTTTCTTTAATAATTCTTCTCGTAATGCAAACAGGAAACGAGTCGTTAGTCATCAGCAAATATTTTTCGAATGCCTACCTTTTAAACAGAAATAAATGCAGTAGTTGCATAAAAACAATGAAGTAAAACATTTCAAAATAAACTTTGTTCAAGTTTGTTAGAAGTAATTGTCTAATTTATCGTATTTGTGTAAGTGCCAGTCAGCACTTCTTCCGGGGTAACCGATATGAGAGTTGGAAGATGTCATATCTAGGCATTTTCTTCCCCTTCATGTGCCTTATTTACCTTTTGAATACTTCTAACCTAGATTTACTTTTGGAAATTTTGGTAGAGGATGTGAAATGAAAATAATCTTCAATATGTTAACTTTCTGAACAACGGTACGGTACTTTCGCAGAACAGTATTCCTAAATGTAATTTTTGGCTGAGGAACAACAAACCTCAATAACGACACGTGCGAACTTTATTCCAAGACATCTAAATTAGTTTTGAGATAGGCATCGTCACAACAACGTCTACGTATGAAAGATAAAGAAGCTAAGGGGAGGGAGTAACTACTGCCCGAAAAACAAATTATGCAGTTTTCATATCCAAAATAATACAAAAAAGAGTTTTTGTTATGGCATTGCAAAATGTAAGCAAAATCACATAACATGTTTTAGGTGATTAAAAATAGTAAAATAAATAGATATGTTTCTAGATTTAGGAGTTTAATTTTTCTGTTTTGGTATGGTATGAAATTGCTTCCTTTTAAAACTGTTAGCGGTGCTACGTTAACAACCTAATTTACGACAATTTGTTTCTGGAATTTCAAAAATTTATTTCATATAAAAATATATCATCTTTTTGTTATATTTACGTCACATGCAGTTTAATGGTTGTTGACGTTTGTTGTGTCGCACAACAGTTATGTGAGTAGTCGTCACAAAACATGCATTAAAATATAATAGACATTTCACTTAACTTAAATGACCTTTTGTTCTCGGTGATTCTCAAATTCCCACTATAAAAACAAGATTTTCTAGAGCATATTTTAGATTTTGGCTTACAAAATTAATTTTTGTGCACGTACGCATGTAAGAGAACTGAAACTCCAACTCGGTACCCCAACCAAAGAGATGTTTTTTTTTTGTTTTTAATTAGATTTGGTTATTTTTCTCGACGCCGAATTGAAGGCAGTAGGGGCTCCTAGGCTCTGGGAATTAAGACTTCTTGGTTGCAAAATGATACGCATCGTAAAATGTTTAATATTTTTATTTTATAATGGTAAAGCAAAAGCGCATACGTAGTCGTTTTAATCTTAAGCTAACTTTAGGTGTATTTTTAGACGATTTTATTAAATAGTTCAAAGAAGGCAATAACATTACATGGTTTATTTCAATATTTAAAGGAACCAAAATTTCCCATAGGTTTCAGAAAGTAGAAATCTTGTAGTATTTCAGTTTAGTATTACAATGCACGTCATTTATTGGAATCATGGATAATGTTATCAATGGGGTATTGTTATCACTTTCCCGAAGAATTGGTTGAAAGTATAAGACACGTAAGACTACATAGAGGCAACACATCGTTTACAGTAATCATGACTTTGGTTTATGTTATCAATTTTCTTAGGATTGTTTTCGCCTTCTCAATATCATTGTTTGCATGCATTTTTTTTTGTTTGTGTTTTCAAGCTCTAATGGGACCTCTCTTTCTCCTTCCCCCCTTAACCTCTCCCCCATATTCCCCTCCCCTCTTTTCCCCTCCCCTCTCTTCCCCCTCTCAAGTTAACAGCCTGCAGGATGGTTGGTAGCAGCTAACTCAGTTCTATTCTAGTATTAATCTTGAATTAAAAGAGAAAATTAACAGATTAGACTTTAGAACAAGCGCTATTTAATATTTCGCAACCATATACGTGCACAATTAAAAAAAAAACATGTTGAAATAGAAGACGTAAAGAAAATTACTATTTCAACACTAAAAGAATCCGTACTGGGAAAGACGATCAAGTGGAATGAATTTATATTGAATCTCTGGTCCGCTAATGTCCGTGAATGTGATGAACGTGTATGATGGTCCATTGCTGCGCCAGAAAGTGGAAGAACTTGCGAAGAAACGGAAAAGGAAAAAATGTAACAGAAGAATGAGTTTTCCGTTTATTATTATCAGTCGGTTATTGATATCAAAAACCCCCCGAGTCTGTACTAATATTGTCAGTGTATTTACCAAAGGTATTCTTAAGAAAATATTATGCAGTGTAATGTATGGAAAATGATCTTTCACACTTATAGCTACTGTTACAGGTTTATACAAAACTGTTTTCGCAGCAGTCTTTTTATTAGGAAAATACGATAAGCAGTTGCTTCTTATTTATTAACATGCAACATACTTTGCTAATTATGTTTTAATTCTATGGTGAGATATTTTAATCTTAATACTCCTAAATCGAAATCTTACGAACTTGGTCAGTTGAAGGGAATTTGCTTTGGTCAACTATAGTGCTATCATAATTTACATTAAGTAAAAAGGGAAACACAGAAAAGGGTGTTAAAACGGTAAATTCCGTGTTTTTACTTCAGCGCTGAGGAGAAACACGTGGCAGAGAAGAGGCCAGTGCACAGCAGTGGCATGAAAAGGGCTATTTATGATTAAAGAGTAAAATCCAAAACTCTGCATTCGGAATTGTAAACCATGCATGTATATTTAGTATGTTGAATTAAACTTCCTTCACTTTGATTTCGCTAAATTTTGTCGTTTGCTTCTTTGCATCAGCTTACTGTTGTAGATACAGCATATATATTGCGACAATTTTGAAATTTCGTAAGAAAATACCATATAATATAAAAATATAAACTAATATAATAAAATAATAAATATAATAAAATAATAAATATAATAAAATACTAATAATATCGAAAAGTTCGCTTTATTTTAGTTTTCGATACAAAGTTTTCCAAAAACGTGTTATAAAAAAATGCCAACTACTCACTGCGTTGTAGATACCACAGATTTGATGTGCTGAATGGCGGGCGCAACTTTAGACGCTTACAAATTTTTTGTTCTCCTTAGAAAATATAATAATTTCTAGTGGATAGGCATGAAAATTCAACAATTGAAAGTTTAGAACAGGGGGGTCATAATAGAGGGACCTCGTGTTCGAACCCCAGCAGCGGCGACCGTATTTCACTTAGGTAAGTTCAGGGTGCATGTTGCATGTATGGTTAGTATGTAAGGGATGCCCGCACCCCTCTGAAGTAATGCGAAAGCGGTCGGGGGGGGGGGGG
>JABXWE010038404.1:0-24476 GCA_014611495.1 Limonius californicus
AGGGCCTACGAACAAATATGGCTCAAACTTCTAGAGCAAATGCTTGTACAGTCAGACAAGCTACAGGTCGGGCCTTACCTGATAATGCTGGGTGTAGTTCCCAAATGACGACGCGGTCTAAGCCGAAAGTAAATTGTAATATTGACAATATCAAAATATGCATACGTTATAGTCTATTATTGAGGTGGCCGTGGGCTAGAGCTTAGCGCGTTAGACTTCTACGCTGAAGGTCCTGGGTTCAACTCCCAGTACCGGAACATCGGATTTTTAACGGTCGTTCTCCCTCGCAAGGCAATGGCAAACCAGCGAGGTATTCTGCCTAGTAAATCTTCTCCACGTTAAGCTGTAGGTCCTCTTTGTCTGTGGCACTCTAAACGCGCAACACAGGCATAGGAGGGAAGATCGCTACGTCTCGTAAGAGACAAAGCACTCGAAGAAAATAATCTATTATGTAACCAGTATTGAAAAAGACTAGTTTAAGGTGATGGTTAATTTTGTTAACTTACACGCATGGCGTAAATTTGTTGCAATCGCGTCGGTTGTCTCTGGCTCAGTCGATTGGTGACATGTGCCAACTAAATGTTAAACTTTATTATAGCACAAAAGTACTTCTTTTTCTTCTTCTTTCTCATCTCCCACTTATGTCTCACGGTGTTGGTCCTCTAGCCATTTCCGGTAGTTGTTACGATCTCTCGTCATTCTTCTAACTTCGATGCTTTTTCCTCTTTTCCTGGCCGCCTCCTTGATGTTATCTTCCCATTTGGCTCGGGGTCTATCTCTTGATCTTCTTCCCTCTGCTCTCATCTCGTAAACTATCTCCGGGTATCTTTCAGCACCCATGCGATTGAGGTGTCCATACCACTTTAACTGTTTTAATTCTATCTCTTCTACGACTGGTTGTTGGTCTAACTCGTCTCTTATGCTCTTGTTTCTTACTCGATCTCTTCTCGTTTTTCCCTGTACTCTTCGCAGGTATTTCATCTCCAATGTTGTTACTTTTGATGTTTTGATGTATTGTTTTGTATAAGTGCATTTTCGCTTTGGTTCTTAGTTCTTTTTTGCCTACCACTTTGTTGTTTATTTGATAATACAGTTTATTTGTCTTCCTTATTCTATTTCTTATTTCTTCCTCTATTCGTCCGTCATTGTTTATTTTAGTTCCCAGGTATTCATATTTTTCTATGTTAATCTGTGCCATTACTTCTCGGTCTTCTCTTCTTATGTGCATTATTTTGCTTTTTTCCACATTTCTCGTCATTCCCTTCTCTTCCACATTGTTTTTCCATACCTCTATGTTATTTTGCAGTTGCCTTGTGTTTCCTGCTATTATTGCATACTCAAGCGGTTTCATTGTTATTTGTGGTTTTACTCTACAACTATCATCTTGATTTTATATACACCTTCTAGACTTCTAGAGCAGGATGCACTTACGATTGAACTTGATATAGAAAACTATTTACCAGCAATAGCTATCGTGTATTAACGTTTATATTACTAAAGTTAACCTGTATATAAAAAACACAATTTACTAATACAATTTCATTACACTTTAGATGAGTAAAAAACACATTCTTTATCAGATTTTGGCGTACGATAATCACTTACTTCAATAACACAGTAGAAGTTAATTAAAAAAAAAACTTTCTATAGCATTGTTGGTTAGAATAGTTGTTCGTAATGGCTACCAACTGTCACTATGGGCTAACTCTTGAACTGTGTATGCACGAGTTGCATATTCCGCATTTTTAACATTTTCACACACAAAGTAGTCGAAGTATGCTAAGTTGGGTGATCTCGGTGGCTAACGATCTCTGTTCATTATTCTGTCAACAAACAATATCTTAGAAAATTCAACATTGTACAAGATGTTGCACCCTCGTGCTGTAAGAACCCAAGCTGAAGTTCATCATCGCGGAATTGATCGACAAACGGTATTAAAATAATTGCGGGTAATTGTTGGCATTGATGTTCTTATTCAAAAGAATTGGCCCAAGTAACCTTTTCAACATCGCAATGCAAATCCCAATTTTAAGGGGATGTAATGTGATCTCCTGATATGTATGAGGATTTTCGGTTGACTACGTACGATAATTTTGGGAGTTTGCGTAGCCGCTAATATAGAACTATGCTTCGTCACTAAAAAACGCTACATCTAGTATACATATAAGTTTCATTACACACGTATAGTATTATCGACGGTTTCAAAATATGCCAGCAACGACTCTTGAACGACGGCCTTATTATGTGAGTGAATATGCTGTATTTTTTGCAAGCATTCTGACACGAATCGTATGAAAGGCTTACAATATAAATGTTCAGTAACTCAGTTACAAAAACATTACTATTTGACGGGACAAACATCTTAATAATTTATTGGAACATGCTTGCATCCGCTGCTAAGTATCTTATACGGTCTACCGTAACCACAGATCCCTGCCATTAGACTTGTCTTTAAGGGCGCTGCCAGTTTGATGGTACCGTTGAACAATACAATGTACTACGATAAGAGCACTGCCAAACACAATTTTAGGCACGTTCTCCGGATCGAAAATAGGCTTCCAAAGTATATATAACCTGCTCTACTACATGCTAACCTAAAATTACATACTTAGCATCCTTATTCAAACCAAAACTTTGTAATTTGATTGTCTTACCTAATAAAGCTAACGATTCCAACTTGTTAACCTTAAAAGAAACTTTTATTAGGTTAGCATTACAAAAATAGAAACAAGGTGTACACAAAACGTAAGCAATAAAAATGACAGTTCGCAGGAAAAAAGTGCACACTCCGCTAATAGACTTGGAGGATGTAGGTATTGATAAGCAACAGATACGTTAAGAAGACGAAATGTATTATTGATAATAATGAGACTGAATCGAGGTCACCTCACGTTAATCATTTTCGATCGCACTGTACCAAAATTGTGGATTTTGTTGGAAATTTGAGTCTATCATTTGTCAAAAACGCCAAAGTTACGAACACTTTTATTTTAGTATTAATACAAACACCATGTACGTAAATTTCAAAAATATGCTTATAAAAAATTGTATCTTGTTATTTATAGCAAATATTCAAATTGACATTTACCTCGCATTTATTTACAACTATTAAAAATTGTTAATTTAATTTAACGTATTGCTATTTATAATAACCAATTTTTAAATTTTTAAAGCTCAAAATCCATTCCTTATCGTTTGATAATCTTCCTTCGATTTTACGAAATGTAAGTTAAACCATTCTAAAACTGTTGTTCAAATTCAACCTGTTATGCATGTAAAATGTTACGAAGGTATAAAATATACCTAAATATCCCATTTTTTTAGTAATATACAAACCTTAATAAAACAAATGCCCCCCCCCCCGGAACCGCTCTCGCATTACTTCAGGGGGATGTGGGCGTCCCTTACACACTAACCATTCATGCAACATGCATCCTAAACTTAACTAAGTGAAATACGGTGGTCGCCTCAGCCGGGATTCGACCACGCGGCCGATCGGTCGCATTTCACTGTGACCTCGAGTGGCAGCGCGTATTAGCACTGCTCCACCGGGATCCCTAATGAAAACAATCTATAAATATGTAATTTAATGCACTTTTAAATTCATGCATACGTCGTTCACATGTCGATAAAATATGAGTAAATTTAACTGTGCATATATTTGCTGCATGCAAGAGAAACATGCAAATGCATCCGCATCCTATTAGCAACATTTATTTTTACGCACTGTAAGTTGATATATAATATAAAAATTCAATTAACTATTGTATAAATTTATAATTCAAAAACATTAACAGTAAAATTATATCTTCTCGTAACGGTGTTATTTTCAATGTAAATCACCAAAACGAGAAACGTTATTATAGTACATAAACCGTTACAGAGGATGCTTAGAATAAGCTAGTTAGAATACTGGGCGAGCTTTTTACGTTTTAATTCAAACATAAGAAGTAATAAAAAACATTTATTAATAACATCACAAAAGAGTTTCTTAGTGAAGTTCTCATCTAGGCGTGTCCATTTTAAATTTAGTAGAAACATACGGTAAAATGTAACAATTAGTTACACAAACAGTGTTTGCTTCTTTAATTTATTATTAGCAGAACCGTTGTTTTGTTCCAGAGCGTTGGTAGATAAGGACCAGGCCCTCGTGTAGTATAGAAAAATTAAAATTATGGACACTAAGTGAAATATATCATTCCATCGAAGTATTTCGCTGTGTTTTGAGGTGTTTCAGTTTTTATTTCTTGTCGTTAAAACCATGGTTTTCCTTATTAATTTTTTCTTCTTGTTAGATGATTATGTTCTCTAAAACTTATGATTTGATATTATTTCTGTCGGCTTTCATGTACATAATCTAGTCAAACTAGAAACTATTCTATTATATCCACAGTACTTAAATCTAGGGGTTTTTAAATTATTGTTAAAAGGGATTAAAACCAAACAAATTAACATGCTAATGATAATTATTGATAACAGTTTATACAAGCTGGTTTTAAATACAAAATTCTTTACGTGAAAGTGTCTAGGAAGTCGGTATCGGCGCGATTCCGTTTTTTCGGGATGTGATTTCAGTTAAATGTACTTTTGTTATATTTTCGATTTTACGTTTATACTGTACTAATCTGAGCTGGCAGAACAAATTCACAACATTTTTAAAATATATTAAGAGAACTCTAAAGCAGATGAAGAAACAGTGTTCCAAACAGTAACCAACACTAAAAGTAAAACTTTTGAAAAATGGATATTTGCAATTCTTGTAAATTGTATGATCTCGTTGGTGAAATCCATAAATATTTATAATAATTCTTCATGTAACCGGTATAGGATTGGTTGGAGATGGAGGTTTAAGTAACTAAACTTTGGAAAACCCCTTACCACCACGATATTTAGAACACCTACATACGTATTTCAGCAACTAAGCTGCCATCTTCAGTAGGAACTTGAACTAACTAAAGTAACTTGGCTGAGGAAAACCTCTGGAATTGAATCCTGCACCAAATCAACAATTGAAGTCCAATGACTTGGGCCTCGTCAGGAGATTCTCGTCAGCCAAGTTACTTTAGTTCATAGTGGTAAGGAGTTTTCCAAAGTTTAGTCAAGTAACCGAGATATAAAAACTCACCTTGCGTATAAACAAAGTCGTGTCCCATCTTTTTCATTTATTTTTTCTGGAAATGTTTCCTTGGAAATATCGGGGAATCATTCATAGTAGAAATAAAGTAAAACAATAGTAAAAGTGTACGCACATGTAAATGCAAAAAAATCTTTAAAATAAACATTAGAGTATTCCCGTGTTACGCGTTTTAAAGTACCACAGATATAGGGGACCAACAACTTAACGTGGACTCGGATCCACGGGTAGTATAAATACTCCGGAGAAGAATTACTAGGCAGAATACCTCGTTGCCATTGCCATTGCCTTTCAATTTCCTTTCTAAAATTTTGACTTTCAATTCGCAATCACCCAATTATCGACAAAAATTTTAGTATTAAATGGACACTTATTTTTTCTGTATAGTACTTCTACACTTTCTTGCAAACAGATAGTGGCTTAATTTCAAAAGTTGCTGCTGAATTTGGAGAATTTTGAACTCACGTATTAAATTTTTACGCTAATTGGTTCTTATTTCCTTATTATCTTGTTTCTTTAAGTTTCTACAGTGTCAGTCACATAATGTAGAGCCTCTGACAACTAACACTGCAACCTAACATACATACTTACAATAAATAATCATAAAAGTAATAGTCAGCTAGCAATATCAACATACAAGTTCATACTAGTGAGGCTTTACACCCCATAAAGTGGTTTGGCTGACCAGGCGGAAGGTTAATGCTACCGCATTCTTGGTCTCACCACCTGTTGTCGCGTGCCAAATTCATGACCCATAACGATGTGGTGGGAATCACGCATTTGACAACCGCATTATTACCCATTATTCATTCGAACGCAGTTACCCTATTATTTAAAACGGCTGGGTAGTCCGAAATTCCTGATATTCTGCACCGAAACCCAGTGATAGAACCACTGGATTATACTGGCAGACATGTATATTTCAAACAAAATACGTTTACATGATAGCTTGAAAACTACATATATATTAGAAATTGTTATGCTTCCTTCTGTTTTAATCTGTGATTAATGTTAAATACTGGGTGATCGCGCGGGCTACACAAACGGCATTCGCAGTTCTTTCTATGGAGTCGTATGAAATATTAAAATATTAGTCCGCAAATTATTGAGCGTGTGATGCAAAGTGTTTACACACGTGCTGGTCAATGCTAACTGGTTAACGGTACATAATAAAAAAATTTCAATATAAAATTATTTTCATAATGTTATTATTCCATCAACAAGAACTAACCTTTCTATTAACTGATTAAGAGCTCTCTCATTAAAAAAATCTGAATTCTTTGAATTTTATGAGTATTTTTCTCAAAAACAGTTATAATGTGGGGTACCAATTATTTTATTGGTGTTATGTGAATTTATATCCAGGTGAAAATTATACATGCTGGATGTTGAAGAAACAATTATTGCACATTAAATACCCTATATTTTTAAGTTAATTCGAAGCTATGGCATTTTCTGTTTAATATATTGTGTGGTGTTAGCTCAGTTGGAAAAGCGCTCCCTTTCTGAGTAGAACGTCGATTCTGGCTTGGGTTCGAAACCTAACCAATACTATGCGGATTTATAAAAATCTTGTTTGCAACCCACCACACACAATTTTCCAATCTGGTTTGCAACCGTGGGGTCATAATGCTAAAAACCTTCTCTGGAATTTCTGTCCTTCGGATTCGACGTTAAACTGTAGGTCCCCGTGTTCCTACTTTAGCGCTGACGGGAAACACGCGGAAGAGAAGATGCCGATGCCCAGCAGTGGGACGAAAAGGCTGTCAATGGTGATAATGACTGGGCGATTCACGGGAAAAGTCAAGCGTATCTTTCGAAAAATAGACAACCCAAACTACATGTCACAGAGTATTTCGATATTTAGAAGTTGTGTAGAATAAAATACTAAACATACCAAACAGACATCTCTGATTCATAATAGCGTCAATAAAAGTTTAGATATCACAATACCCTAACATTTATATTTTGAGGTGCCTATTAAAGAATGATAGACTGGTACTCTCCTCTGAGTCATCCTGTGTATAGACCAAATAACTTGAGGCGATACGTTTAATGTCACTTTTGATTAAAAAACATAAATTAATACCTAATACTAAGTTTACATACAAAACTATAATTGAACATTTTTAATACTAACTAATGATATTAATCTATTTTTGTATACGGATAATCTTTAAATTGCTGATTAACTATCGTTGTATAGTATAGCTAATGTCGGTGTCGTCGTTTATCATTTATTTCATTTGTAACTTCTCCTAGTCTTACCCTTTTCAGATTAACAAAACTTCCATGTTCACCTAAACAAGTTTCCAAACGTCTAAACGAAAAAGCTATACTATGTAACATTTAGAATACAAATTACAAGCGCCGTTTGCATTTCGATCACATTCACTAAACACCAATTACATACCAGTTGTCGCTCTATTCACTATTCGTGGACATTATTTTTATTACAGGGTGCAATAGCTACACGAACGATTTCGAGCGTGATAATAAAGCTGTTACAGAATTATAACAATACTATTTCCATTTCCAAAATGATGTGGTATCAATTATGGTGTAGCCTAAACATACAGGGTGACCCAACAATGCGATAACAATTGTACTTTAAGGATCAAAATATCCAATTATTGTATTAAACAGGGTTATACAGAAACATTAGCTTTACATTTTAAGAATATCTTTGATTCTACGGGGTGCTACGTAAAAACTACTAGAATGTTCTTATATTTTTTAAATACAGCACAATGATATTTTGCTTAAGTTAGTACACAATGGAGGATTACAATAATTTATTTGTTGTATACCATTGAGCGTTAAATGTTCTTCGATACTCTAAAGGAGTGGTTGTGACATGTCCAGTACAACCGAAGAAACAAACGATCATTTTCTTGGAAGTGCTTCGTGAACAAACAACTTTTGTGGGATTCGGTTAATCTTGGAACACCCAAACAGTGGATTGTTGCTTAGTTTTTGGTTCACACGAATATGTCCAAGTTTCGTCACATGTTATGATGTTGTATACGGATTTTGCCGGTCGAACTTTTTGAGCATTTCCTTACGCTAATTAACACGAGCTTTTTTTGAGCTTCGGAACATATCTTTTTCACAGCTAAATGTTCATGCAAAATCTAACGTACTGCAGTCTTAGATATGCCTAAGGATGCCTCTAACTCACTGTAAGTCACATGCCGATCTTCTTCAATCATGTTGCGCACAGCATCGATGTTTTTTGGAATAACAGCCGATTTTGGTCGACCTACACGAAATTCATCACTGACGGACGCACGACCACGACGAAATTCTGCAAACCAATTGTAAACAGTCTTTTCTGATGGTGCTTCATTACCAAAAGTTGAAACGATTCTATACGTTGTTGTTGAGTTAGGCCTTTACTAAAATCGTAAAAAATCATCCAACGAAAACCTTTACGTGAAATTTCCATTTTTTCACAAAATTGGTTTTTTAAACGCTCACTGTAAACAAACTACTTGGTCTATTTCTAACTGCCACTGTTTTCACAATAACAAATGTCTAACTTTACGAAAATAGTAATGAGACATCTCAATAGTGCCACCTAATGGTCGTTTTTAAAAACTTACAAGGCTGCCCTCGTATCATGTCGGGGTCACCAAATATGGTGCTAGGACCTTACTGCAGGTCCGAACACCAAATATATTTGAATTAAAAGATAAAATTGGAGAGCACGATTTATTTGTGACTGTACAAGATTGTGGATTTCTGTAACTATGTAAACAATAACAAAAACATATCCAACCCAAAACAAGGCAACCCGATAAATGTAGTACACACGCACTACAGTAATGAGAAGCAATCACACGGTATATTAACTGATTCAAAGTGACATGTATTTATTAATTAAATAAGTTCCTAATATTTTATTTTTAATGATAAACAGTTCCTAAGTTGCCTTTTTATTATATTCTCAGTAAAAATTTATGATTTGATAACCTTGACCCTCGCCAACCGAAACACGATTACTGCCAATACATACGCCCTGTATATTATTATTGACAGGATAGATACAATATTTTTTAATAATAGAGAATGAATAATGAATAGTTACGGCAATGAATTAACGATATTCAAATGCAGTCGTTCCAACGCCCTCTGCCATTTTAATGTTAATTCAAATTTTAAAATTCACCTAATTTTGCGAAACATATTTCATATATTTTCAATTAATGTAAATCATGTTTCAATTAAAAGGTGTGTAGTTAACTTCTAAATAAGTTAATTGCAACCCTTAAACACGAAACCGTGAATCCTATTCGCGAGTTACGCTGATAAAACGTCCGATAATGATATCTAGAATCTTTACATGAAACTAGTTATTTCGCATGCTTGTACATTAATTAATTTATTTTCGTACCCTGTTGTTATGCAAATAATTCTGTTATAATGTATGAATCGTGTGAAAAATAAACTGAAGTTCTAAAATAAGAATCCAAAAAGAACTAAGGTTTTGTTCGTAATATCGCGAATCTCTTTAGGATCTTTCATTTGCTTGCGTTGGCGCTACTTTTCCGGTAATTCATAATTTATTATTAGCTCGTTTTTATACGTACCTCCCTTATCACTACGCCTACGAAAATAAGAATATAATCTTCATCACTGACGTAGTTATTTTACGTTAAAAAGTATACACTAATTTACTAAAATGTATTAAGAGGGCGCTAGGGAAATTCGCTTATAAAAGCAATGATTGGACAGAAGCCACAGGAAAGAAGTTCGCAAAAAAATGGTCAAAATATTCTTTATTTACATATGGAATGCTTCTTTGGAAAAAAGTATTGAGTATTTTGGTGGTAAAAAGTAATGAAAAAACATCGTGAAACCTACCAACAGTTCCGTTCAGTATAATATACAAATGGATTATAAGTCCTTTCTTTCAAATTAATCTCTTACTGTTGTAATTAACAGTTTTACAAATATTAATTATATTAGTATTTAGCAATAGAAACATCTACTGATACAACCGTAGTAACTAACTGAACGACAGAAGAACTACAACAATAAATAACAAAACTTTATTTAATTCAGTAAATGTTTATTTACCACCGGAATTCGGTATATTATTTCTTTAAATACACTCCAAAGAAAATGGTCTAGTTCACTGATATCGCAACTTCTTGGCGGTCATGGATGCACAGCTCCGCTTCCAATCCAATTTCCTCCAACGTAATTCCTACAAATGTTTGAGGCTTTTACAATTTCTCGAACTGTCAACTCAATGATTAATTTTCGGCTTGAACTACGTCGTCAAATAGAGGTTACACTCAGCAAACTCAGGATTACTGGTTTGGTTACTATTTGTGAACCTAAACAAACTAAACGTTTTCCAAAATATGATGTACATATTATAAGAAAACCCAATAACCGCACGTTGTATATATGAAAACCGTATGCAGAAGAACACCACACTCAAAACTCTGACAACCAGAGCTCTCCGAATATGAGACAGTGAATATATACAAGAACAGAAAACACACCTGCTAACATCATTGCAATGTAATAGTTATACACCCGCAGAAATTCAAAAAACTATCCACAGTGTTGAACATCCCAAGCCTAAAAAAGAATCCGCACCTGCGGAAGGGTTAGCCTTTTTACCTTACAGTAAAGGAACTACAAATAGGATAGAGCATAGTCTAACAAGTTACAACAAAACAGCATTCACAACTAAAGAAACTTTAAGCGATGGTTTCAGACCAGCCAAATATCAAACATCAAGCTTAAAATCTGCCGAAAGCTACAACATATCCTTCTCCTGTAGCAAAAATTATATCGGACAAACTGCGCATTCCATCGAGTTAAGACTCAGAGAACATATAAGTAATATCAAACACAAGCGCATCACAAAATCAGCGGTGGCTGAACATATCTGCGTAACTGGCCACAACATAGATTTTGAGAATGCTTGAGTACTTGCTAAAATACCTTCCACAAATCTTACAGAAGTAATTGAAATTGAGAAGATACCCAAAAACGTCAGCAGAGAGGGTGGGTTCATGCTCAATAAAGCTTGGACACCGGTAGTTCACCCTCTAAAGCTAAAGTTTCAGAAGCACGGTCGATCTTACGGTTATGCACCGCCACACCCGTTCCCACCTAACGATCATGGCCAACCAAAACAAAAATCTGCACGATTGACTCAAAGGGGTTTGATGATGATGACGATGAATCTTGGGTCGGAGCAAGCTCCTGCACTTAGGCCACCAGGGCCCATTGTGCTCCCTAGGGGTAAAGACCTCACTCCCTGAACAGGTCCGTCGCTTCAGCGAAAGACAGAATCCTGTTCAAGGGCTTGTCTTGAATGTCTCTTGGTTCAAGGAAGGGAGATCCAAGGTGTTTATGTCTTAAGGCCGCTAATGCCTTGCATTTGTAGAGGACATGTTGAGAGGTTTCCTCTTGCTCTTGACATTTCCTACACTGGTTGTTTAGCACAATCCCTACAGTGTGGAGATGACTGTTCAGGTGTCAGTGGCCTGTAAGGAGGCCCGTTATTATCCTGATTTGTCTTCTGCTTAGATTCAGAATATAGTCTACCGATTTAGGCGTAGAGTTCTTGATGAAGGTCCAAGAGTGCTGAAATTGCGCGTTTGCGTGATTCCAGATCTCGTGCCTCACATGTTTGGGAGCTATCCAAAAGCTGGCTCTGGACCTAATAAAGGTTCAGAGGCCCCAGCCACAGCTAGGGCATCAGCTTCCTCATTGCCACTTATTCCACTATGGCCCGGAACCCATAGGATTTTCACGTAATTCTCAAAGGGGTTTAATTATCTCCGTATCCCAGTTTTTTGGTGCGGTAAATAGTTTTGTAGGAAATCTAAGTAACGTTGTCCAATAATATGGTGATCTACTATGGCCCAGCAAACTTTTAAATGAACTTCTATTAATACCAACATTTGTGCTTAGATCTCGGTGACTTACATTGGAATTCTCATTCACTGCCTCTAGCACTGCTAGTTCATTTTTCATGTTCGTAATCGTTCTAGCCCTACATCTAGTAACATTAACAAATTTATTTTCTTTTCCTAAAGAACTTTCAAAACGATTTTTTCAGGCGGTGGTGTTCTAGATAGTTAGCGTCTGATATATAAATTGCGAGTTACAGCCGCATCTCCGCGGATTTAACGAAAAATAAGTAACATATCAAAACATTAGAAACATCTTACTAAAAATTTAAATAAATTGATAAGCTCGACTTAATATTGTTAAAAGTAGGCAACATTCATAAATTTAATTAATTAAAGTAATAGTAATTTTGGTTGCCACACCATATGTATGTTGGGTTGCGTCAACCCCTTCTAAGGGGGGACACCTTAGCTGGCCCACCATGGGTTTATGAGTTTGTGCACAATTGATTTCCTTGACAAGTGTTTGTAAATTACTTATCTATTTTGCAACGATGTCTTACCTTTGCAACGCCACTGGTTTTCTTCAATTATAGGAAAATCGAGTAGCATATTTTTATAACAGAAAACAAATTAACTGACACCTACGTCCAAACCCCAAACGACCAAATGCCAAAGCCCTTATATGATATTTTATTTATAAATCTTACTTTTATTTAAAAATTGGGTATATTAATAAAACTCATTCACTGTATTAAGCAGACCGATAGGCGATTGAAACACGTTTTAAATACTGTCCGTAACATCAGAAAAAAGTAATAATTTTTCCAACAATTTTAATAAATAATAAAATAAAGATTTAATAATTAAATTTGCAATAATAATAACAAAATATTTTACATATTATACGAACAAGAACATTTCAATTAACTGCTGGAAATGTGATTCTGGACCTTAGTAGGTTTAAGACAAAACATTATATTATTTTTTACATTAGGCCTTTAGCTACAGAAGTTCATATTCAGCCGGTATTGTATTTTTCAATGATGGCTTCACCTCCCAGTAATATTCTACATATAGAGGGTTTCTCAGGCGTTTAAACCATATACACGATGCATAGAAAATTATATTTTTGTAGATTGTACATAGGTATCCAAGACAACTTGACGAAGACTGCAAACGGTATTATTATCAGTTATTATCAGTCTCGTACAGTAGAAAAGAATATAATTTTTAACATAGAATTCACCAGAAATTAGTAAATTCGGGATAATCTTCCATTCTGAGTCAATTTGTTTCTTATGTATTTAACTTTGAAACCAATTTAGTATGCTGGCAAATGGTAATAATATTCATGATTTGAATGTAATAAAAACAATTTATCAATAGCAACTTTTTACAGTAGGTTGCGTTATAGCTGCATTTAACATAAATTTGTTTATCCATTCTTTAATATCAATCCTATTATACGAACTAGAATGGCTGTTATACAAACTAGAATGGTATTATACTTTCTGAACCGGTGTTATCCCTTTGTAACTGACAGTTTAATGTCCACTTTATCTTATAGTAACGGAATAGGTATCTGTATAATTATTTCAATACCCTAAGTATTAAATATACATTAAACATACCAATTGCATTGTATTAAACAAACGAAAACGTTAATGAATTCGAAAATTGCATTTTGGGATTAACTATACCAAAATATACCAAACAATCAGTCAAAAGTAAACCCTACAACCTAGGACAGTAAAGACTTACTAATTAGAGTAGAATTTTGTAGATATTGTTATCATTCTTCTATTTTCGTATTTTACTATGTCTCAATGAAATAATATTAAAATATTCTTTTGTTGCCATACATGCTTGTGTGAATGTTTTTCTAAATTATTTAATTATGTAATTAAACACCCCACATCAAAGTGATGTTGCCAGTTATGCAGAACAGTATGTCTACGTAACTATTCATTAGAATAAAATCATTTTCGTTACTATTTAAACAGCTTGTTAAAACCCGAAATTATCACGTACCCTAAAAATAATTATTAGTAGATCATCCTAATATATATTTATTATGAAGCTTTCACAGGCCTTAGAGGCCCATCGCTTTTGGTGTGAGACAAGGCTAAGTTAGTTTGTGCAATGCACAACAAGGCCCGACTCTGCAGGGTACCGTGTTGGTGCGTAACCATGCTTAACCTGCTGTTGTGTGTGAATGTTTTTTGTTTATGGTGTTGTTACTCCTCTAATGCGACCGTAATTCGAGGTACAAACTGTAAATAAAGTTGTCAAAATGTGTTATGTATCTGCAAACCTTCCTGTACGCCTTCTTTAGTAAACATATTAATGTATCGATCATTAGTTGTTGATTGTTAATATATTTTCTATGAAAAACTTTTAATTGATTATTTACATAAATATCTACAGCTGTTGAAAATCATATGAAATATCTATTGATTTCTGCAATTGGAATAGTTACCTGATATAACAGATTAATGCTAATACAACTAGTACATAGTAATGGTAAATTAAGTAAAGTTGAACTTAAAAATTAACTTATGTTAGTAAAAGCTTCGTTTCAAAACACTGTAAATAAAAAAAATCTTCAAAATACTTGTATTGGAAAAAAATTAAATATTTCATCAGTTTATCATTCATGCTTTTTTTCAGGAACTATTGGCAGAAAAAGGACAAGAGAGACGAAAAAGAATAATAATGATAACAGGGGGAGCTGTATCACTGATTGTGATAGCACTAATAGTTGCGGCTGTTGTGATTTGCACCGACTCTACCGAAGCAGCTGCTCTAGAAAAAGAAGATAAAACCATTACTTTAGAAGATATTCTAGAGGGGCGGTTTAACCCGAGAACTTTTAGTGGCAACGGAACATGGGTGTCAGGTAATCTTTTAGAAGAACTAAATATTGTACATCTTTAGTAGGTTTCAAACAGAATTTCTGGTGTTACATAGGAAATCAATGTTACAAGACGATTAGAGTAGACGATTATTTTGTGTGTACTAACTTCCCATATGTATAGAAAATATGATTGGATTGTAATATTGGTTGCCTATGCTACACCCGGAATCCTATATAAAAAACATTATACATCTGTTTGTTTTGCACATTAATATTATTTATAGGTACAATAATTATCTGCTAGATAGTATTTTGGTATAAGCTTTGACGTGACACTAGTTTACAAATTAATAAAAAAAAGACCCATTTGTAAACAGATTATTGCTTTAAACTAGAAACTGCCGTCATATTTTACATACTTCCTTCATATCTTTGAGTAATAAATCCATTACATTTTACATACAATTTTACACTTTCACTACTTTACATTAATTAAACTACAAAGGAAATACTCCACAATCCTGACAGTTACTACAACAATTGCACCTTTTCATTGCAACTGCATCATGTTATAAATATTAAATCAATACTTATTATTGCGGCAATATTCAAAAGATTTTCTTAATTAGAAGTTTTAATTCATGTATACAGAAAATTACGGAACTAAACTGTCGCAATTATATAAGTTAAGGTTTTACATAAATTAACATAGAAATCTCGTAAAGAAAAAATATTTTTTATTGTGCAAAAATGCACACCTTGGAAGTTATGTTAAAGGATATAGTGTTACAAAATGCATTCAAGTTTAAATTTTTCTAATTGATGTTAATTTTATTCTAGATAAAAATGCATTGTTTTAAGAATACATTACATAGATATATAGCACATGATAGGCACCAGTAATAAAATTCATCTTTTAAATTATATTGTTGCAGGTCACGAAATATTATACAAAAGTGAAAGCGGCGACATACTTTTATACAATACCAATAAGTTGCAATCTGAAGTACTTCTTTCTTCTAGTGTACCTGTAAGTATCTATTGTATGTAATTAAAAAGACCTTAGATATTCAGAGCCAGTATACAATAACATAAATTGAGTCTATTGGTACTATTTACTAGAAAAAAAATAATAAACAGTTTGAAATAGTACAGATTTGTAAGCATTTTAATCCATTTTTATATACCTAGTGATTCATGGAAAAGTATGCGCCTACATTAAAAAACAGGCAACCTAAGATACAAAGTACTGCTACATCGAAATTTTTATTAACGGTATTATGAATCAGAGATATCTATTTGGTATGTTCGGTATTTTAGTCTAGTCAACTTTTAAATAAAAGTAAGCAAGTAAGTTGCTCACAGAAGAATACAAGCTATTGAAAACCACGAAATTGGACTAGGAACATTCTTAGATATTGAGCATGCTTTTGATAACGCCTCATTTGACTCAATCAGAAGAGCTGTAGGAAGACGAGGAGTGAGAAACTGTAACGAGATGGATTAAAAGAAATGGACAGCAAAATTATGGTCTCAATAGACATAGTAACCAGGGAGACGTGAGTTGCGAAAGGCTGTCCGTAGGGTGGAGTATTACCTCCTTTGCTGTGGTACGTGATCGTCGATGGACTTTTCCTGAAATTAGACCGTAAAGAAGCGCACACATAAGGTGACGCTGGCGATTTTACCATATATGGTCAGCGGAGAATTTGGGAGTGTCGTATCAGAAGTAATGCAACAAGCCCTAAAGACTAATAGAATGGTGCACTAGCCAAGGTCTTGCTGTTAATCCTGCAAATACCACGATAATAACGTGCACGCGGAAAAGAAATCATCCAATATTTCTCATCACTAAATTGACCTTCAATCTCTATCTGGAAAGAACTGTAAATAAAGTCACGCATGCACTATAGGCCTGCAGATGAATGTAGGCAAAACGTGGAGACTGAAACCAAGGATGGTCCTTTAGATCTACACTAAAGTGTATACACACAGTGGCATACGCTTTCTTGATCTGGTGGCATAAAACCAATAATAAAGGAGTGAAAAACAAACTGAACGGGGTTCAAAGATTGACATGTTTGGCTATCACAGGGGCCATGATTACAACTAGCACTGCATCAATGGAAACTCTACTAAACCTTCCACCACTACAACTTGTGGTGAAATCACAGGCTGTGGTAGCGGTCTACAGGGCAAAAATTAATGAATGTGGGAGGATCTTCCCTAAAACAGGAAACCATACAAAATTATTGAGAGCAATTAATGAAAATAGCATCTTATGAATGCATTCAGATAGAATCAGCGATTCCTTCGACTTTTGGAAACCCTTCAGGGTAATAGCACCTGAATGGGCAGAAAACAAAAAAATCCCGCAAAGGAGACATCTGGTATGCAGATTGATCAAGAACTAATAACTGCACGGGAGCAGGGATATTTGAAGCAAGAACAAGGGAAGGCTATAGCATTAACTTGGGATCTTTCACTACTGCTTTCCAAGCTAAAACCATAACCATTACATCACGTGTACCTACAGACGATGATAAACGGAAGTTACCAACATAATAATACCAATATCATCTCTGACAGTCAAGCTGCTCTGAAAGCTCTACAGAGCACGGTAATACGCTCCAAGATAGTTAGAAGAATGCTTCAAAACGCTAGTGACTCTAATAGAACATAACATGATAATCCTGGAATGGATGAGACGACACGAAAGGTTTAAAGGAAACGAAAAGGCAGACGAACCAGCTAAAAGAGGTGCTGAAATGCCACTGGTTACGGGATAACCAAAGCTCCCGTCATATAAAATACTGGGAAAAGATCCCTGAACAACCCATCTAGAGCTAAATCGAAAGCATTTCTCCAACTGTACAGGAAACAAATAAGGACCTTAATTGGACTTATGCACCTTAAACAGCATAAAAGCGTAAGAAATCCCCTTCTACAGACTTGGCAGGAAGGATGATGCATCACCAGTACACATCTTATGTGACTGTCCAGCGCTGTGAACTAAGCGATACCGGCACTACGTGATGCACTTTTCGGAACCCGAAGAAATAAGCTATCAGCACTAAGTTCAACTTTATTATAGACGCAGAGTTGATGGAGTAAGTAGTGGAAGGAGTACAATAAGCCAATGGCCTTGACTACGGTTGTCTTAAACCACAATTTATAGAAACAATAACGAGTGTGAACGAAAACAACAGTTTTATATCTAAATATCATAAAATAGTATGCAATAGTATGTATAAAAAATTATTAATTTAGAAGATTTTCAAAATTCCAGCAAACTATCAAGAATAACAAACTACCAAGCATAACAAACAAGCATCTGTGATTCGTAATCCCGTCATTAAAAATTTAGATATCTCAGTATCTTGTGATATGTATTTTGGGTTGCTTATTTTTCGAATGGTAGACTCGTACTTTCTCGTGAATTAACCTTCATTTATAATGTTATTTTTTCCTAAAGATTACTATGGATTATATAATCGCTTGCTCCCATTACCCTTCATCAGTCTTATTGTATAGTTAGAATATCTATGAAATTCAGTTAAATAAATATATTTTATTAGCTATATAACATGCAAAATATAAACCAAAAACTAATATTTTTCAGATTTTACAGACAGCAGTGGAATTTACTCTCTCAGCAGACCATAAATATTTATTGGTAGCTCATGACTTCCGGAAGGTATGTACTTTTTCCTTACTGTGTCTAATTTTTTAACTCTCGTACGTTGTAGTTGTACCGGCATAGCTACGTGGCACAATACACCATTGTAAATTTGGAAACAAAAGAAACCAACAGCCTCAGTGCATATGGAGAAATCGTTTTACAAGTAGCTGTATGGGCACCAATTGGAAATGCTATAGTTTTTGTATCTAGAAATAATATTTACTACCGTCCATCTGCAGTATCATCTGAAGTCAGACAAATAACTCAAGATGGACTACTTGGAAACGTATATAATGGAATTCCAGATTGGGTTTATGAAGGTTTGTTTTATGACCAATTGATGATAATTAGAATGAGTGCATTATGATAATGCTATTACGGCAAGCGCTTATTAACAGCTTACTATTACCATTAAACTGTTATCAGAATTTAAAGAAAATTAAGGAAGCAAATACTAATTATTTCAACCGTTTGTTAGATATGCATCTTTTAAACGTGCTGCTGTAAATGTGAAGTGAAAATACAATTAGTATAATGTTATTTGTTTTTCTCCGATGTGTGTGTGGCTTTATATCCAGACAATTTTGAATAACCAATTGTATAAATAATGTTTCCCTTCTTTTTAGAGGAAGTATTCAGTTCCAATAAAGCCTTGTGGATATCACCAGATGGTAAGAAACTGGCATACGCGAAATTCACCGATACTTTTGTGAAACTTATGACGCTTCCTGTTTATGGAGAACCAGGAAGTCTAGATTTTCAATATACCAGAGCAGTACAAGTGAGATACCCCAAGGTAAACCACATCTAAAATAAATTTATAATATAATAACAAAACAAATTATTGAAATACAAATTTTACCCAAAGCCAGGTACAAGAAATCCGTTCGTATCTCTACATGTAGCTGATCTTGAAGAAGATTCGGCTATACTTAATCTTGAAGCACCAAGCAACGTTGCCGATAAGTAAGCGGACATAACTTTCTTTGAAACAGTAAGATCTTTAATAAATTGTTCAAACTTTAAGGGAACCTGTTCTATCAGCTGTTGAGTGGGCTACAAACACTGTGGTTAGTGCTATTTGGATGAATCGAGTTCAGAATGAAGCGTCTATCGTTACCTATAATACAGAAGAACCTTTTACGACAGAAATTGTATGTATTAATATTTAAAAATTAATGTAGTTTAATAACACTTTTATCGAAATTAGATAAAAACTCTAAAGCAAGAAGGTGGCTGGATTGAACTGTTTACACCCCCGCTTTTTTCAAAAGATGGTTCAAAGTTACTTCTAATATTATCTCAAGATCAAGGCAATAATGTAGGATCCTACAGGCATGTAACCTTGTTAACAAGGAAACAAAATTCAGAAGCGAAACCTTTAACAAAAGGCAAATTTGTCGTGACAGACATTTTAGGATGGGATGAAGATAATCAGTTGGTGTATGTATCATATTCTTCTTTAATGGGACACTATTTACCGTACTATATATTTTCAGCTACTACCAAGCTACTTCAGAAAGTGATTCTGCTGCACAGCATGTATACAGTGTATCCACTAAATCCGCTGACACAAGGTGCTTAACCTGTACTTTAAGATCTTCTGTAACAAACGAAGGATGTACATTCAACTCTGGTGAATTTAGCAAGAATTTTTCTCAGTTTACGCTAAACTGTGAAGGTCCAGGAGTTCCTGAAAGCACCCTTCATTCTCGCGGCAAACGGATTGCTGTCTGGGAAAACAATGAAGAAATAAATCAAGTAGTTCAAGGTATATCCATTCCGAAGATTGAAAAGTTCTCCATTGACGTTGCTGATGGATTCAAAGCTAATGTTTTACTTAAACTACCCCCTGATTTGGATAAGAGTGGAAATACAAAGTACCCAATGCTCGTTAACGTGTAAGTACATGGTATAGACTTACAAAAAGACTTTCTTGAATAAAATAATAAGCGAAAGAGACCCATCGCGAGGCCTGGGATTAATTTACAGCGACTAAACGAACGTACGGGATGGTAGTATTCCAGCTATTTGATTATTTAACCAATATAGTTAACGAAATGTTAATCAGACTTTACAGTTTGTTTATTCGCTACTGCATGAGTTCAAAGACAAGCATTTGAACGGTTCGTAGTTCATCAACTTTAGTCGATTAAATGGAAATTTAACCCATTCAAACCTGTGTCGTTCAACCATGAATCATTACTGATTTATTGCAACTCATTATCAGATTCATCAATTATGACTCATTAATACTCAAAGGCACACATAATCTGTAATCCCTCATCCCCGCTTCGTGTCTCAACAACAACGCTGCTTTTTGGGTTAAAAATTGATTTTAAGAAAAATTTCTTCTAAAAACATCGTAAACACTGTTAAAGGATAAAGAAAAGTGTCCAAACCATTTAAAAATGTTGGAAAAATACCAAGAACTTCTCTCTAAAAGCAGGCATAAATAATTTTATCGACTTGAAACTTGTTTGAAACCCTCTTAAAGATACAATAAACAATAACAAATATCAATAAATTATTGGAGCTGGAATCAGCTCAAGGTAGTGGGTTGTATAACATTTGATTTTCCAGTGATTTGTAACATCCCATTTAAAAAATGTATAAGTTATGTTTATATATTTTTTCTTTCTTTCCAAAGCATGCATTCGTATAATTGTTGTCATTATTCACATCTTATTCAGGAAATTTATGTTAAACCTCTAACATAAGTAGTTTTTCCTTTAAAATTCTCTATCAACCTTCTAAAAATTTACTTTTTAGGTATGGTGGCCCAGATTCTTACCAAGTTGTCGATAGATTTAATTTAGATTGGGGAAGTTACTTGGCAGCAAACAAGAGTATAATTTATGCAACCATAGATGGTAGAGGCTCTGGATTAAGGGGAGATAAACTGCTGTTTTCCTTATATCGACGTTTAGGAACCGTAGAAATTACTGATCAAATTAATGTTACGAAGTAAGTCAATTTTTTTCTAAATGTTGGTGAATCCACAGTCTTCTTGTGTTTTAGAAAAATTCAGGAAAAATTTCCGTATGTAGACGAAACTAGAACCGCAATCTGGGGTTGGAGTTACGGTGGCTTTGCTTCCGGCATGGCTTTAGCTACAGACACAGAAGGAGTGTTTAAATGCGGAATTTCTGTTGCTCCTGTAACAGATTGGACACTTTATGGTAATATTTAGATACCTTATTGAAACATTTTTACGTTAAATTTATTTCACGTCTTCACAGATTCCATCTACACTGAACGGTTTATGGGTCTTCCAACCGAAGATGATAATTTAAAAGGTTATGAAAATGCACAACTGGTGACAAAATATGAAGGTCTGCGAGATAAACAGTATTTCTTAATTCATGGTACATTAGATGATAACGTACACTATCAGCAGTCAATGTTGTGGGCAAAAGTTTTGGAACAGAAGGATATTTTATTCAGACAGATGGTAAGCGTGCGAAAATTACTCAAAATCGTAAAAAACCTGATTTAATTCATATATCTTTCTTATGTCGAAATTATTCGTAGTAGGAAAGCTTTAATTTGTTTAATTTACAGAGTTATCCTGATGAGGATCATGGTCTTGCGGCCGTCAGACCCCACCTATACCACTCTTTAGAAAACTTTTTGGATGAATGTTTCATTGGAGATGAATAATAAGTTGTATCCGTTTACGACTGTTTTCAAAGACTAGTCAGAATATTTCAAATGTGTAAATGTACTAAGAGTTTTAAAAAGGTCATTACTATTGCAGATCTCAGATGATACCAACCTTTAGTATTCGTTTATACATTTGTATTTGATGTATATAGTATTGTATGTAAATGTTTATATAAAAATAAAGTATTTTATTATATACAATTTAGTATTTTACTTTTTGACCTTGAAAAATATAGCAAGGGTTGCAAAATTGTATCTGTAAATATATGTAAAATGACGGTTATCAAAAATTGTTGTAATGTAAAATACATTCCGATTAAGATTTTATCAGGGGTTATACGTTTCTACTAAACAATATTAAGTTGCTGAGGGTAAAATGCTATTTTTTGAATAGTACACTTTAATATTATGACAATATTATATCTTTCTACCAGTATGTTGAAACTCGATAGGTTATACAACTGCTAACTTTAACATCAGCTTTTACCAATGTGCATCTTTTTATTTTGAGAGTATTATCTGTGAAATTAATTAAATTAAATCTTGAAAATTCAGAAGTAATGCTGAAGTACGTTTCGTGTTGTGATGTACCATCCCCAGCGACATTACAATGAAACATCGCTAATGATTTGAAAGAGGATCGCATTAAGAATTCCTTTAAAAATACACTGGCCGGCAAAAAAACCGGCCACTTTGAAATATTTTATAAAGGTCCTCTTAACCGTATATTTTATAACTAAATAGGGAGCTAAGCTAATTGTTCATAGATATCAATACTTAAGGTGCTTATTCTATTCCAAAATACTCCTAGTTTTAATTTTGAAATTCTCATAGCAGCATTAACATGTTACTGTAAATCAAGCAGTAGTAAACCACACGTCGGTTCTTATCTTTTATTTATGGTAAAATGTAACTAGGATTATATGCATTTTTTCTGGAATTGACTTAACAGTTGACAGTTAATAAAAGATTAAACGCAATAACAATGCCGTTAACTATAGCGGACGTTGCTGAAGTTGTTGCTTTGATTGAGGATGGTCGTAATCAGCGCTACTTACCTCGTGTGTTGGGAATCCCGCGTACTACCGTTCAAGATGTCTGGAATTGGTTTCTGCAGACTGATAGATTCATGAGGCAAGCAAGATTCGGAAGAAAAAGGGGCCGCAAGCTGCGGTTAATGACCGTTTCATTAAGCTTAGCACACTAAGGAATAACAGATTAACAGCGGTTCAGCTTCAACATCGCTTGTAAACAGTGCCAAGGGGTTGAAATAACTGAAAGGAGAATCAGACGGAGGCTTGCCGAAAGTACATGCAGATTGGACTCTTCTTCAATGTAGCAAAGTTCTATTTACTAAAGAGCCGCGCTCTTGTCTGCGAGCATCTAGTGGTTGAAGGGCTGTGAATAAGGTAAAACAAACGATATATAGATTGCACCATATCTGAACGGGTATTTTTTAAGGGACGAATGAGTAGTTATGGTGTGAACAAGTATTTCCACACAGCCAAATACTGATCTCATACTTGTTGAAAATGGTGATTTCAATGTCCATAGACATGTCCATTTTCCCATTTTATTAGAGGTGGGTCATTTCAATGCACGACAACGCCAGATCACACATTGCACGAGTCTAAATAGCTAAATGAGATCGGCATTTGAAGACTTAATTGGTAAGCATGCAGTCCTAATGTTAATCCGAGAGAACATCTTTGGGTAAACTCCAGAGGCAGATTCGTAGTCGTCTAGCCATGTCAGAGACTATTCAAAAGCTACGATTGGCCTTTCCGAGAATTTGAAGCAAGTCCTCAAATATGCATAATAAATTTGATCAACTCGAGGCGACTTCGTGCCGAGCTCTCGTAGTGAATGGTTGTGATTCGAGTGTGCTCTTCGATTTTGATAATCTGTGAGGATTTTATACGACAGTTCGGTGACGGATTAGATTAGACGGAGTATATAGTTGCAGATAAGTGCATAGATCCAGGCAATTAGGGTTAAATCATAAGGGCTTGAGGGTACATTCATTAAATTAATCAACTAGTGCAAGACAAATAACGGGTTTTAATTTAATGCAGTTTTAGCTAGGTAGCTGGTTCCAATGATAAATAGTAGTTGCACTTAAGATCATTCAGGGGCATTTTACGGTAAAAAACACGCGAACATTGCGTACAGCGAGGGTTTTAGTGCGTACAGCGAGGGTTTTACAAGAGATTGGAAGCGCGTTTTTCGAAGGGAACGGTAAACGGGCTGTGC
>JABXWE010038407.1:0-32252 GCA_014611495.1 Limonius californicus
TATTTTAATTGATTATTGCACAATAAATTTAGGCAATGACCTCTCATTTTTTTACAGTTCACTTTCTGTTTTCAGTCTTTTACTTTATATTCCTAAAACAGTTGTGAAATTCTATAACTGACCTAATCACTCGCGTCTGTTGTTTACTATTAGTTGTTTTACTTCCCTTATAAACCTTTTGCTATTAGTAATGCTAGTTGTACACTCCGGCAGTGTATTATAATCCTTAGTTGCCTGTTGTTGTTATCCTTGGCCTCCACGTAGTCCGGATTTAAGTCCGTTAGATTTTGTTTGCAGGGCAAAGTAAAAAACGACGTCTACGAATCTACCATTGAAACTAACGAAAATTTACATGAAAGGATTATTGATTATCATGTAGGTCAATCACCCCACACATGCTAACTCGTGTTAGAAATATTTTATGGGCCATACTGACCTATGCGAACAGCAAGGTGTTTGTATTTAATTTATTTTTCTTGTTGATGTTACTGTTATATCAACATATTTTTATGTTGTCTTCGTTTGCTCTGTGTTTGTTTAAAATTAAAACTTAAATTATTAGAAACAAATGCATCTTATTTATTAGGAGTAGTAAATAGCCTCATTGCAGTTTGTTACTACATCCAACATAACTACTTTGATTTTTATTTATTTAAACAATGTAAAGTTGAATAAGATACGTATGGAATACAAACAGCTGTAATGTGTGTAACTTACCTACCTGTTACAAGATAAAGTAATCACTCTGTATTTTCATTAGTTTTGGTGTTCCACTCCTTATCTCGGAATCCTTTCAGGTCTGGTAGCTCGTCCATTCTTTTGAGTTTTTACAACTTTTTCTATTGTTATTATTGTTATTGAGTATTTCTATTTTCGTTTCTTATTTGTGTGCTACGTAGTTGGGTGTACTATCTTCTGTAATATACAGCTTTCGCTCTTCTGTTAGCAGTGCCTTGAAGTCTATAGCTGTCCCATTTGCTGGTCTCAATTATATGAAGGATACTTTTTATAAATCACCTAGTTTTAGGGGATTTTCTGGCCCCTCTGTATGTTTCAATTTCTTGACATTTCTTTTCCAATATTAATTTCGTTCTTTTATTACCATTCGTTTAAATTTTGTTAGGGTTTTTTTCCTTTTTTTGCCGTTTGTAATTGTTCATTTCACCAACTTTTAGCTCTTCTATTACTTCTATTCTGTATACCTAGAGCTTCCTTAGCAGCTGCATGTAGGGACTGTGTTATGTGCCGATAAAGTTATTCTCTATTATGTGTAATATATTTTTCTTCTAGCAAGTTGTCTAATCGTTGTTTGTATAGCTGTTTCATGATTTTGTAATTAATGCTTTTATTTTGAGTTCTGACTGCCTTTGTCCATTTTCGTAACATGTGTCGTCTTTTCCGTCCGCATTCCGAGTCTTATCCGTAGGATTTTTTTACCATTGTTTTCATTTTTTGAAGTCCCATGAGCTAGCCTGACACTTCAACCCCCAACTTGGAGGACCAGAGCATCAAAATTAATAAAATATCATTAATATCACAAAATCTAAAATACGCTGTGCTTTTTATTGGCAAATTAATTATTTGCGCAATCATTTTCAGGTGAATATTTCATCTAGGAGTATTTTTATGGAAAGGATTTTTCTCTGAGGATTTTGACACACAAAACCGTTTAGCCGCACAATTTATTTGAGTTGGTTGCTGCATAAAGGTTTTAAGAAGACGATATTTATTGACAATGGAGACAACTTTTTTATCGCATTATACAGTATTTGTATTGAATATTCTTGGACTTTATTCACCTTTGCAATCCAAAAGAGTTATTGTGTCAGTTTTGTACGTAACAGTAACGATATTTATAATGTGTATGGCATTCCTTCAATTTCCGAATATAAAGGATGTTTCTGAACTTGCCAGTAACTTCGAAGCAGTTGGTTGTTACGGACAGGTAAATATTTGTTGCCGGTAACATCTACACCTTGCAAAATAAATTTTTTATATTGCAGATACTTGGAAAGATTATGATTGTTTGTACAAAACAAGAAGAATTTGCCATCTTGCTTGAAAAAACTAACCAGTTCTGGAAAACTAACGTATGCTCTGAACCAGTCAAAATTAAATTGGATAAACTATCAAGCAATGCAAAAAAACTCAAAAAATTGTTTATTTGTTCCATGGCGCTTTGTATTTTTACGACTATATCTGTCGCACTTACACGAAAGAAACTTGTCGTTGGAGTATGGAATTTAACAGGATACGAGAATTTATATAGTTGTACGTTAGCTTCACAAATAATGATGGTTGTCATTGGTAGTACGGTTGTAGTTATTTTTGATTGCCTTTTCCTAGCAATTTGTACAGAAACAATAGTACAATTCAAAATACTTTGTTACTGCTTGGAAGAACTGCGCCTGTCTGAAAGGATTTCAGACAAAGAACAGAAACAATACCATGACAAAATGAAGATATTTATTCAGCAACATAACATTCTATTAGCGTAAATATAAAATTTCTAATTTAATAGTGGTAGAAAGTCCTGCATCACTTCCAAAATTGAGGAAATTTGACGCTTAAAAACATTTGATTCTAATAATATTTACTGTTCATGTCAACCAAGTGTTTACCTGCTGTATAAAAGCACAGCAGATGTTGGTTCATAAAGAAATTTAGTTGGAGAAGAAATTATTCAAATTTACCGAACGTTATATAGTGTACCTTAGGACTAAGCTTTTAGTATTATGCAACATATTATTTAAATTTAAACTAATAATTTTTATCTTTTGTCATAGATATGATTAGTTTTCCTAGTTACTGCGAAATCAAACATGAATCACAAATTCGATTAATTTTGCTTTGGTGGGTTTTTTTACATACAATATTCTCCACAAACGGGTAAACTCAATAGGTACCATCTTATTCCGCGGAGGTAATTGATGGTGCTCGTATCCCAGAGATGGCATGTGCTGAGAAGGCAAGCAAACCCAAACCACATAAGCGGTTGGTTTTCTAATTTGTGCAAGGCTGGTCTTCAGTCAAGAAAAATTCTGATTGTAAAATAGGAAAAGGTACGCAGGGTGTTCCAAAACGTACCGGCAATATTTCAAAGATAAATTCCAGAATATTTTCTAAACGTAACCGTTAGCAGTCATTGTTAATTTCATAATTTAAGTGACTAAAATTTAAGTTCAACGAAATTTATGAAATAAATCTTTTTAATGCACTTTTATTATTTTATTTACAAGAAATGTTCAAAATTATTTCCATTATGTTCCATAAACAAACTCGCACGTCCCAGAAGAGATCGCTGCGTTCTTAATATGGTTGCTGGGTTATTCCTAATAATATCGCAGCCTGGTGTATTCTTTGGCGTAATTCTTTTACGGTGGACTTCAGTTGCATAAACTATCTGTTTCATGTGATCCAAAAGATAAAAATCTAATGGGGTCAGGTCCGGAGAAAGTGGTGGCCTTACTACGAGTCCTCCTACTCCAATCCATATACCCGGACAATGTGTGTTAAGCCAATCTTTAAAACGAAGACATTGATGTAATGGGGCCCCATCGTGTCAATACCACATTGTACGTCTAACATTTAATGGCACATCTTCCAGTAATAAGGCTAAAGAGTTTTCTAGAAAATATTCGTAATTCGCACCATTCAGAGGATGTGGTAGTTCAAATGGTCCAATCAGACGACCATTAAGAATAGTAGCTATCATATTAACACTGAATCTATGTTGAAAATGCGAGCGCATTCTTAAATGAGGATTTTCTGCACCCCATTCAAGAAAATTATGATAATTATTGATACCATCTCGTGTGACAGAAGCTTCATCGGTCCATAAAATATGCGGTAGGTTTTGATTATTTTGTACCCAATTAAAAATCTTAAACGAGCTTCAAAATCATTACCTAGAGCTTGCACTCTTTGCATTGTATGAAGCGATGCAGGTTCTTTCCACCTACAGCACTCAGGCCACAGGCCCATTGTGCAATCCGCCCTGTTAGGGCTCGTCCCCAAAAAGCCCAATGCCAACCGCGAAGGCCAGCAGCTGGTTTAAGGGGATGAGCTGTAAATCTTCCGGTTCCCGTATTCCAGCCCCAAGATATTTGTGCCGCAGTCTCACGAGACTTAGGCATTGGCACATTATGTGAAGACAGGATTCGTCCCCTTCATGGCAATCTGCCAGTGGGTTTGTCTATAATGCAGATCCTATGTAGGTGTTTGTTAAGGTGACATTGCCCAGTTAGGAGTCCTGTTAGGGTCCTGATTTGTTTCTTGTTAAGCTTTAGAAGCTCTTAGAACTTCGGTAGGGGTTCCTCTCCGATAAAGAATTTAGCCTGTCTAGGTCCTTGTTGCGACGACCAGTCCTGAGCGAATTGGGTTTTCACCCACTTCTTCATTTCTAGTTTTGCATTGCATTGTGGTATTGCGAGAACTGGTTCTGGTTCAAACGGGTGCCCATTAGAGCCCTCTCTGGCCAGCGAATCCGACTCTTCGCTACCAACGATGTAGCTGTGACCTGGTACCCACAGCAGTTTTACTGAGTTATGTTCACAGAGTCGCATCAGAGCCAGGCTAAATTCAAGCACTAGTTCCGAAGTTACTCTCAAGGCTTTAGAGCTTGGAGAGCTGATTGGCTGTCCGAGCGAATGTAGATGTGTTTGTTTGCGAAACCTCTTTCTAGGTTTTCATGGGTGCAGGCCAGTATAGTGTAAACTTCGGCCTGGAAAACGGTGGCGTACTTGCCGAGAGAGAACGAAAGGTTTACTCTTGGTGAATCGCCATAGACACCCGCGCCTGTACCGTCTTGGGTCTTAGAGCCATCTATAACCACACAGGGCCCTTGGGAGTCAGAAGGTTGCAGTTTTGGGAGCTCCAGTCTTCCCTAGTGGGAAGGACGATTTTGTAGGGTGTAAGAAGTATCTGGTGAGCATACGGTTACTTCTAATATTGAAGATGACATGGGTCTACGCCAACCTCCGCAGGACCCTCATGTGCTCCAGTGGAACCCAGCATTTGACCACTGCCCAGCACACTTGAGCCTGTAAGCTGCCTTCCTAGCCTCAGCCTCAATCACTATGTAAAGGGGCGCAAGTCCGAGAAGTGCCTGCAGAGCCGAAGTGGGGCAGTTGGCATTGCCCCTGTCACTCCTAGACACGTTGGAGTTGACCAAGATGTTTTCTTGTGCTTAATGTGGTGGTATAAGGCCACCACACGAAGGCCGCATAGTTGAGTAGCGTCCTCATTACCGCCGTTTACATCCACATGATGACATTCGGTTTTAGGCCCGAAGTTTTCCCAAAGGTGCGTCTGCACATCCAGAAGGAGGCAGTTGCTCTTTGTATTTATCTTTCTGAGTGCTCCCTCCAGGTTAGTTTAGCATCCAGGATTACTCCTAGGTACTTAACCTTCCCGGCGGCCCTCAAGGAAGTGCCAAATAGTTGTGGTTCCTGAAATCCCACAAACCTCCTTTTCCTCGTGAAGAGTACTAGTTGGGTTTTGTAAGGTTAACCGCCAAGTTGTGCCTTCTGCACCGTGTTTCCATAATTCTGAGAGAATTCTGGATTACTCCACAGAGTGTGTTTGTAAATTTTCCTATAGTTAGGATGGCAAGGCCATCTGCGTGTAGATGCCAGCTTCGTTGGGTTCCCACAGGAGCTCGCCCACGACGAGAGACCACATGAGACGAGAAAGTACTCTTCCTTGCGGATACCCCCGCCTGACGGTCACCCTTTTGGTCCTGTCATTAAGAATGGCAATCGTTTTGCGGTTTTCTAGCATTGCTCTTATCCATCGAACGATAGATAGCTCGACTCCATGGTTCGTAGCTGCAGTGCATATTGATTCGAAGGCCGTATTGTCAAAAGCGTCCTCAATATCTAAGAATGTGCCAACGGCCATTTCTCTGTAGTTAAGCGCCTTCTCGATTCCAAGGACGATTTGGTGAAGGGCCGATTCCACGGATTTACCCGCCTGGTACGTATATTGGTGAGGGGTAATGGCGATACAATCAGTGCGCCATCTCTTATGTGCCTATCTACCAGCCTCTCGCCCGTTTTAAGTAGGAAAAAGGTTAGGCTGATAGGTCTGAAAGATTTAGCCGAGTCATGGACAGATTGGCCGGCTTTTGGAATGAACACTACCTTTACTGATCTCCAGGGTACTGGTACGTACACGGAGGAAAGGCGGGTTCTGAATATGTGATATAGAGGTTTGATAAGCAGGTCCAGCCCCTCTTGAAGGAGAGCCGGAAAAATGCCATCATTCCCAGGAGTTTTGAATGGATCAAATGATGTAACGGCCCATCGGATCTTTTCGTGACTTACCACTTTCGAGGCAATCTCCCAATCCCAAAATGTGGGGAGCCTTTACCGGTGGAGCCTCCTCGTTTTCAGCCGTTGAGCCGGGGAAGTGAACTTCCAAGAGATGCGTTAGAGTCTCCTCGTCAGTGGTCGCAAGGTCACCAGAAGCGAGCCTCAAGCACTCCAACCTTCCTCTGGAGTTTTTTGAGAGTACTTTGTGCAGTCGGGTCTGGTAGGCCTTCAATGCCGTAGAAAGCCTTCCAAGCCTCTGGTTTGGATCTACGGATAGATTCGTTCTAGTCACGCTGAGCCCGTCTGTAGAGGTTCCAGTCGTCTATTGCGTGTGTACACATCGCCCTATTCAAGACCCTGCGTGTTTGCTTGCGCAGCTTTTGGAGTTCGGAATTCCACTAAGGTACTTTCCTCGTCCTTTTAGAATGGCGTAGAGGGCAGCTATTAGCTGGTATTAGTTGAGCATTTAACTTCCTTGAAGTATAGATACATGCTCTTGGATTTGAATTAGAGCAGGAATGGACAATTCCGGCATTGCTTAGTCCTCTTACATTTCCCTTGGCAATCTACGATTCCTGTATGAGGATGATATGTGCTTGCCCTATAGATATCTGAGGGCTAATCAGACTAGACGCAGAGATGCTATGCTGCAAATTAATCTGGAGGATTAGAAGGTCGTCCATCTAGCAGAGAGAGCTAGTGCCCGCTTTTATCCTCGGCGCTTACATCCATGGAGGTTACCTTGGCCGGTTCCTACGGTACCCCGGTAGGGCCCTCTGGTTCGGGGCCGTGCCTGGGGTCCGTGAAAGACACCCTGGTCATGCCGGCATAGGTTTTGTATCCCTGGGCTTCCAGGATCTTTGCGGAAGCCTCATCGACTCGAAGCACGAGACGCACCCCTATTCCTAGGGGTTCCACATGGCGGTCTCGGATCTTCTAAAGGGCTGTTTGAAGTCCTGCATTGTAAATCCGCAAGCGCTTCATGATTTTGTCGCTGGGGTCCGGGGCGCCGGGCATTCAAACAATAAACTTCTTCAGTTTCGGGAGGGTGTCACCTTCCAGAATCTTAGGCTTGGCGTCTTTCCAAGGCTGGATGATTGCCATTTTTTCCTTGAGCCACAGTTTGGAGGGCTCGTCGGCACAGCAGACGTAAATCACCCCTAGTTCAGACCAGCGAAACTCGTCGAACCGGGACAGGAACATCGGTAGGGAGTCCCCCTGGGGGAGATCTTCTACTATCGAGTCCAGTCCCCGCTGAGCCAGATTCACCCCTTCTGGTTATCGGTCGATGTGAAATGCCTTGAAAGCGGTGCGGGCCTGATGGAGCCCGCAGCCTCTTCCTTAGCCTTCCTTAACCGTTTTCTCCCAGCTCCACTGCGGTTCCTCCTTTTTATGCGGAGCTTCACTACTTGTTTGTCCAGAAGTGCCCCAAGAGGAGCGCCCTCTGTCATAACTTGGGAGTCCCTACTGGTAGAGCAGTTCGTCGTTGGTGGGCGATTGGAAGGAGCGGAGGCCTCTGGTGAAGCATTCAGTTCCGAAAAGGATGGTGAGGAGGCCTCACTGGTGAAACAGTCCTCGGGTTTATAGGGGTTTTCGTTTTCAGGATTCGTAATTGGTCCCACGAGTAAACAGGAAATATTCAGTCCGCCCACACAGAGCCTATTATGCAGGTAAGGTTAAATATTGTGAGAGGTCACCCGGTATCTCAAAAGTATCATCAAAGACACTGTAACCCCAGTGTCATTCAGCCCTCAGCTCGATAACTTCCACCTTGGCTTGAGGAATGCTTTTCGACCTCCCGGTCTAGATCCGTTAGGTTTAGTTTCCACAGGGCCCCCACGTGAAGGATGCAAACTAAGATCACCCACCACCAATCATTGAAAGCGGTACCTAGCGGTCTTGGTACGGCCGTGCCGGGGTGTGCAAGCCACGACTTTCCCCTGAGCTGAAATATGATTCACCCTAGTGGTTACTTGACTTCAGCAGGGCCCTCATTGTAAGCGAGCACTTCTTATTATTCTCCAAATCGGGTTTCTACATATTTGAGTACGTAATGCAAATCTTCGCACACTTAAAGATGGATCTTCTTGTAATAAATTAAGAACTTGTTTATCATCGTTTATGGGCCAACTCTTTGGCCGACTGCATGTCTTGCATTGAAAGTGCCATATTCCCTCAGCTGACGATGTGAGTTAAAAAAAACTGCACGCGTAGGCAGTCTTCTATTGGGATATATTCTACGAAATTCTTGTTGTGCTGCTAAAGCATTTCCATCATACAGACCGTAAGCATAATGAATATACGCATATTCTTCATTTGAAAATAAATTTGGCATTGTGAATCACTTGTGAATTACGGGGAATAAGAATACAATGAAGAAGCCAATAACTTCAGTATCACAGTAATAGACTGACAAGTTACAAACAAAAATTTGTTAAAAACAATGTTCAAATGTTACCAAACAAAGGACGCATGGCAACTAGACCAGTATTTCAGAAATCTGTTGAACTAAAATTTTAGCCACATAAATTATGAAATAAACAATAACTCATTACTGGTTACAATTTGGACATATGTTTATATGGACTTTTCGACTCTAAATAAGTTCTGGAAATCATCCTTGAAATATTGCCCGTACGTTTTGTGACACACTGTGTATGCATAACTCATCGTTCACCTTGCTGGTAATACGGCACCAAAGAATGTTGATCTTTAAAATAAGAAACTCACCATTTCCATTACCTTAGGGGCATGAATATTAGCAGCCTCCTCTGAATTTTGTTTTCTTTGAAAGTCAAATTCTGATACTCGGCGAAAAAGTATATTTTGCCGTTCGTGGATAATATCAAGATAGATGTGAAACTGCAGTAATGGCTCATAACAACTTACAGGACCTACAAGCGCAAAGTACTCCCGGGAAATGTACCTCTATTAACCAATAACTGCTGCCGACGCTGACGGGGTTTATGGACTAGTAGAGGAGCAAATATAATAGGAACAATATTCACTCAAAGAGAGGAAGTTTTATAGAAGAACTTGGCACCAATATTCTGGCAATTTTACAAGAAACTGTTGGACAATATTGATTCAATAAGTGGGTGTGAGGAAAGCGGAAAAGATGAACACCTTCCAAATTGGAACAGTGTGCAAATTACGACAAACGCCAATACTGTAAAAAATGTAATAATGAGAACAGGCCAATTGAAAACTTAAAAATTGAAACCAAACTTTAAGTAAGTCCTTGTGGGATATTCGTTGACCAGGAATGTCTATTTTTAGTGGCTTTTTCAGATTATTTGGTAGGAGATACGCAATGTTTAATTTAATTAATATCATTTTAAAATAAAATGTCCTTTTCGCGCTACAATGTTTTTGTCAGTGGAAGGTATAGCTTCTGTGCTGTTGGGAATAGCAAATTAAAACGAAAAACCAATGAGTGTTATGCGAGGGCTGTTCTGTTTCTGCTGAACCTAGTAAAGTAATACAGAATATATTGACAAAACAAAGATATTTATAATTTTACAAAGTATTCCTCTCCACAGTCGATGCATTTTCGCATCTTTGAAAACCAATCTTTAAAAAATATTCTCCAATCTTCCCGTGTTAGGCTATTTATTTCATTTTTAAATGCGTCAACCGCTACTTCGGCCGATGTAAGCGTAAACTCCGTAACTTATTCTTTTCATTCATTTCAATGTTTTGGGCATACAAATACTCGGTCGTTCGCGTAGCAGTGTACGCTTGAGTGTTATCTTGATGCAATATGATCCTTCCACTTAGACGTTTCTCGCGCACATTTAGGAGAATTTGAGGCAAACAAACTGTAGTGTACCATTCAGCATTAACAGTGCGACAATCCTCCAGTGCTACAGTGGAAACATTTCCAGTAATTCCAAAAAATGTGGCGAACATTTCTTTGTTTCGGCTTTTTTCACGAACAACTTTTTTTGGAGCCGATTCGTTCTCAAAGATCCAAACTGCCGACTGTTGCTTTCTTTCGGGATCATAGCAGTATACCACGTTTCATCACCTGTAATGATGGACACCAAATGAGATTATCCATTGTCAAAGTGATCCAGTGTAGATCTGTACCATGCCAGACAGTTTTCTTTTTGATGTGGAGTCAAATGCAAGGGGCACAAAGCTTACGTACCATCGAATGTTTATGTAAAATGGTGTCAATTGCTTCACACCAATCTTTAGAGTTGCTTGAATACTCCTGGCAGTAACATGCCGGTCCTCGTCAATCGCGTTTCGCACAAGACCAATATTCTTTTCGATAACTGCCGTTTTTGGCTTAGGAGCTCGAAAGTTGTCATTAAAGGAAAGACGACCACCTTGAAATTCATTGTACCATCGCTTTACGGTAACTAAGGAACACGGCGTGTTACCAAACACTCGATTCGATAATGGTCTTTATTTAATTCCACGATTTCTTGGAGAAAGGATTACTTTAAAACTATGTATTTTAAAAACCTTCAAGTATATTTGACAATTTTTACTATAATTAAACTTGTAAAGAACTACGTTAAAATGTCAAGCAAAATTTGTTTCAAAATATCACAGCCTGTTAGATAAACTCAGCGGAAAGGGAGCAACCCCCATATGTACCAAATCCAAGACAACTTAATAATGTAAATAAAGATATTTTGTAGTATGGACTTCGCTTGGAAGTTCTGTAAAAATTATAACAAAGAGCCACTAACTACATATGGCTAAATAATATATTATTCAAAGTATATTAGTTCTATTTTTCACAGTTTCCTGCAATTCTAATACTCCGCGACTTCTGGGAAATTGGCCCCCTCCAGAAAAATGAACAAAGCCGTTCGTCTAAACCCATACTATACCATGATAAGTAACACGGCAACTGCACGTGACTGTTTCCTCTACAATTTCAATGTCGATCTTTTCACAATAATAATATGAATTGTCATACTGTAACTAAAATTGTGAACTGCGGGTTTTGCGAAAAAGTTATTGTCTAACTTTTTACAATATCGGCTACGCTAGTTACTATTAGTTAAACATGAAACTGAAATCAATAAAGAGTATGTACTTTCCTTCACCATATTTAAGTACTGGTGCTCAGTTCGATGCACAAACAACTACTATTGGATTAACCTATCATCCGTAGTTGACGCGGGTCGATATATTTGGGAAATTTTGTTCCTGCAAGAGGTGTAAGTTTGACTAAATCTTTCGAAATTTATCGTATTCCATCATGCTAAAGAGCAAGATTTTCAAAAAGACAATTACTTTGTCATTTATGGGTTAACACGTCTCTTTTATAAAAGACGACATATGCTTATAATCAAAAATTTTTAAATTTTATTGCATTACCCTGTACAAGAAAGCATTGTTTAGTGTTTAGAATGTCACTTTTATGATCAAATACCTTTTGTTAAATTACAGTCTTAACAATTACAAACACCCCATTTGCAAGATAGAATTTTAAATTACTATTGCTTCCATAAATTCGTTTCTTACTTCTGAGATGTCGTTCTGCAGCTTTTAATGAATAAAGGAACGAAAGTCTTAAACTGGTTTTAGTGCTTGTACTTCAAATAGTACAGTAAACGTTAAGTACCTACAAATTATCTAATTACTTATACATGAATGGACGAATGAATATATAAATAAACCATCGATTATCAGGATCCTCAAAAAAAAAACGGTGTTTGGTTTATTTCGTACACTTTCATAAAAATAATTAACGCTAGCGATGGCGATATACTAATAAAAAGCAAATTGTTGATGGTAAATAGGAAAATTATGCGAAAAATTTGGCTTTAAGTTCAAATCCAATTATGGGCGTCGGTAATGCAGGACTTTTAAAAATCGCTGTATTATACTATAAGAATATAGATATTATTTTCCAGATTTTTGAATGATTTTAAAAATTATTACTCACCTGTATTATTTATGGAATGCATAAGCATAGCTCCCATGATCTGTATGGATATGTACGTTATGATGAACAGGTAAGTTTCACGTATAGTTAGTCAAATTGTTTTTGGTTGTTCTCATAGTGGTTGATATAAGATACCAGCATTTATTCTGTCAATGAAAATGCAGTGTGTTTTGCGGAACAAACTATTGTGTATAGGTCATAGCTGGGAATGCCACTGCTCTTACTAGTGTCAGTAAAACATTACCCTTTCTGCTATATTAAGGTAAACTGGAACTATTACAATACTAACCTTACCCCAAGACATACCAGAATCCTAGAATTCTTATAGTAATTCCAAAATACTCTTACCGTCCAAACGATCGATTTCGTCATCCCGCAACAAACTGACACAAAAGGCTTTTCGGCTAGCACAGGAAAATGGGAGGGTTCGCAGAAAATGCTCACAGGAAGAAAATCGCGATTGTTACCATGTGTAGGGTATGTCAATATAAGTGTGCACTGGGTTTAAATCTTTTATCTACCACATCTTTTTTGAAAATCAACATGCCAAGCCCCGAATTTTCTCATATTCTAAGCTTTAATAGAAGACAAATATACATAACCCCCACAGACGAAATAATCCCTGAATCTTTATTGGTACATTATGACAATATACAATACAGAATATTCTTATCAATAGATGGGCTATCTTGTTTCAAATGCAATTCACTTGGCCACATAGCTTCCAACTGCCCCGTGAACCAAGGGAATTATAACAATACAGAAAACTTACCCGACGATAACCGAACTACAACTCAACCTGATTCCGAAAAAACCATAAATACTATGGAAACAACATCGGCCCCAAATTACAAGCGCCCAATATAAGAAGTAACAAGTCCCTCAACAGAAAACGAAATGGAAACTCCAAGCTACCCACCACCAGGAGAAAATGAATTCGTAAAGCCATATACTTCAGCAACAAAAAGCTTAAAAAAAAGTAAACTTAATAACCACACAGAAAATAAAAAATCAACAGAGGAAATGTTGAATCCTGCAAAAGACTTTATAATTAATCACGCTCCTATTTTCATACTGAATTTTAACCAACTAATAAATTTTTTCGAAAATGCTTACGGGAGCCCAGATCCACTCAGCGTAGCAAAGAGATATACTGAAAATATAGATGGACTAATCGATATGCTAATAGAAATATACCCATATTTAACCGAAAGAAGTATCAAAACCAGAAACACAAGAATAAAGAAAAAACTAACACAGCTAATAAAACAAGGAACAAGATCCAGTTTAGAACCCACGGACTCAGACAGTGATACATCATTATTGTCACTAGATCAATAAAAACCTTATAATCCCATTCATAGTGAAAGAGTAAAATCCTTTTTAAAAGACATTAATTTATACGATAAAATTTAATTTTTACATGTGATCCAAATCCATGTATAATAATCTCTAATAACCCTAGGGGTTGATGAGATTTAAAATTTGTAAATAATAAATAAATAATAAATAAATATATTAAATGAAAACATATATACCGTTACTTGCCACACTGGTCGAACAAAGACCAGAGCAGGTCTAACTATAAATTTAATATAAAGGAAGGGCTTCATGACTTCAGAAGTTGGTTGTTTTCGGCGCTATTGGCCACGATATTTTCGACAATATAGAAAAAACTGCTTGATCAATATCAGTTGATTTCATAAACTAAGTAAACTAACTACACTTGGCTATTACATAATAAAACGATTGGCAACAGAAGCTTCCTTTATTTCTTGAAAAATAGGTAATTCTATTTTTCTCAAATGGAAACACTTTGCAAACAAAGATTTATTGTTGACAGTTTTTACTGATAACTGTAGTGGGGAGTTTAAAATAATTGAGCATAAATGCCATTTAAGAGTATCGTTATGATCTGTTGGGCGTTTAGTAGTTAAGGCAGGATTCTGGATGACATGGGGTAAGCACTCCGAAGAGATGAATGCAACACATCAATGAACGAGGGGCATATAGCGTGAAATATGGGGTTTGGTTTGTGATGCATGCTTTCTTAGGTTTATTTAGTAGTTTTATTCAGTCTCAAAAGGGGCATATCACATTCTGGGAATCTAAGTGTCAACTTATAAATTTAAATGTAGGGTTTAGTATTATATCTTTAGCAGCATGGCACATGATTTCTTGGATGTGATTTCGTAGTAAGGGATGACTTTAGGAGTGGCAGAGACTGCTTACGTAGAAAAATATTGTTTAGAGTGTGTCGGTACCGTTCGGTTCATTTGCAAGAGTTGGGGGAAAAGTCGCCCCGTATGTGGTTAATGGTATGTCAAAAGATGAGGAAAACTCAAGATGTTTAATGTATAGCTGTATAATGTCGTGTAAAATAATAATATTTAAAAATAGAGTTTGACATGTTGATAGTTTTCCTATCTAACATAATCCCTGTAATTTGATGGTTGTTAAGCAAAATTAAGCTATTAATTAAATTCGTTCAAGTAATTGTTCATTCGCTTTTGAATCACGGTTGGGGTAAGACGTGTTTTCAGTGCCGAGATAACCTGTTTCCCACCATTCAAAAATAACAAAATTTAAATTCGAGATTATTTTGTTTTTCAATGTCATGATAGATGTAAAAATTAAAAGAAAATACTGCCATCTAATAATGTGTGAGTTTTAATCGTCGCTAATGTAAATCGTTAATTACGATGTATTGGGAAGAGCCTGCAGTCCACGGTAAGCTGAACCAAACCTGGCGGCGATGCATGTAGTCTTCGCACTACGAGAGTAGCAGCCCAGAGGCATTTAGCGTGGTTTCTTGTGAAAGGGATGGTGTTTATAAAGGTGAACTATTTTGGGTGTTATTGAAGTAAAGTGAGATTTGATTTGACATGATTGCAAAATGTACAGAAGCCCAATCGTGCGTCAACCACATATTTCTTCTATGAATGAGGGGTACATCTTCTGACAATAGCGTCAAATTCAAACTGCAATTGGCCAGTCAAACCATTCGGAAAAAAGAAGATCCTATCGTATGGTCTCCAACAACACCAAGCCAAACGTTAATTCACAATCGTTGACGATTTGATTGGATAATATCATGAGGGTTTTCATCTGACCAAACATGGCTGTTGTGGAAATTAAAAATGCCATTTCTTGTGAACCTGGCTTCAGTAAGACTTCCCTAACAACGTTTGCGTCTTCCGCAACTCTTGGCAGTGCCATCGGCAAAACACCAAACGTGCAACATAAGGCGCAATAAGAGCATGTACTCTTTGAATATGGTATGGGTACACTTGCTCCTCGCGTAACATTCTGCAAATTAGGGAAGCATTAATATTTGTTTCGGCAAGAAGTCTTCTAGTACTGGTACCTGGATTTTCTTCAATTCCCTTAAAATGATAAGTTCCGCTTCAAGAGAAGAAACTGATCTAGCCGACCACCACCACCGTTTCTTGATATAAATGCGCCAACATCGGATAAACGTCGATTCAAATTTGTAAAAAATTTGTCACACGGAAGTGTCCGGTTCGGAAATGCTTCGACATACAAGCGATGTGCCTTATAAGAACTACCATTGGTCCTACCATACAGGAAATGCATATCTGCCATTTCCGCATTGGTATACATATTCCAACAACAACAATAACAATATTGACACAAAACTCAAACAAATGTTGTTTTATCCACTTCCATAGCAGACGTAATACACACGATTCTGTACTCCTACTCTGCGTAAATAATTTGGCTGTATCCTGAAAACGGTTGATTTTCGAACCCATGTTTATTAAAACTTTTTTGTTTGTATTGATGAGATCTATAAGTGGGTAAAATGTCCGAATGTATTTTTTAAACACCCTGTATAAAGCATGTGTACGACCGATTATGACATATGCAGGAGAAACAAGAGCGGACACAGCAACAACTAAAATGCTCCTAAGAATTACCGAGATGAAAACATTAAGAATGATAATAGGCAACATACTATTCAATAGAAAAAGAAACTCATATACAGGGTGTCTCAGAAAGAATGGGCCAGCGTTTAGTCATAGATTCTTTAGGTAAAAATAAACCGATTAAACCTAATATACCTTAGGCAGAAAGTCCTTCCTTAAGAAGTTATAGGGCCTTAAAGTTTATTTTTTTATTTTTTCTATTTATTGTAATTTCCACAAATCTAAAGATATTTCTTTGAAATTTGGTACACATACTTTTCATTATGTAGTACAGTCACAGAATTATTTTAATTAACCAAACTTGACCGTAAGAGGCACTTAACCTACCACTGAAATCTTATATTAGCTCTAAGGTTGTTATTAGTAGAACATTTTAAAATTTTATGTTATTTTCTGAAAGAGAATTAAAAAGTACAACAATAAGGTACTCTTAGTTTATACACGTAAATGCAACCGTTTGCCTTAAAATGCTTGTCCCAAGTTTTGGGTTGTCGTTACGACATGCAATTATCAGGTAGCCATGATCGCAAAAACAAAGGGTAGTGCTTGTGACCTACAGTAAAGAACAATTCTAGGTCAATTAAATACTTTGGTGTTATAGAAATTGTTAATTTTTAATTTCTGTTTTGTGTTTATGAAAATGCCTCGACATAAGGAACGTCGCTGCATTTTCGTAAACACAAAACAGTAATTAAAAATACAATTTCTATAACACCAAAGTATTAATTGACTTAGAATTGCTCTTTACTGTAGGTCACAAGCACTACCCATTGTGTTTGCGATCATAGCTACCTGATAATTGCACGTCGTAACGACAACCCAAAACTTGGGACAAGCATTTTAAGGCAAACGGTTGCCTCTACGCTTATGAACTAAGAGTACCTTATTTTTGTATTTTTTAATTCTCTTTCAGAAAATAATTTAAAATTTTAAAATGTTCTACTAATAACAAAGTTAGAGCCAATATAAAATTTCAGTGGTAGGTTAAGTGGCTCTTACGGTCAAGCCTGGTTAATGAAAATAACTCCACCACTCCGCCACTGTACTACATAATGGTAAGTATATGTACCAAATTTGACAGAAATACCTTTAGATTTGTGGAAATTACAATAAAAAGAAGAAATAAAAAATTGAACTTTAAGGCCCTATAAGTTCTTAAGGAAGGACTTTCTACCTAAGGTATATTAGGTTCAATCGGTTTATTTTAACCTAAAGAATCTATCACTAAACACTGGCCCATTCTTTCTAAGACACCCTGTATAAGGGAGTAGGGCAAGATAGAGCATGTAGTACGATAGCTCAGGAAGCGGCTAAGACAGTGGAATGAGTATATCAACAGAATGGAAGACAACAGGATGGCAAGAGGCGTAAGAAGTGAATAACTGTAGATTACCAGCTGTCTCGTCATCGTTTATGCGGTCTTCCAGGAGGTCTCTTGCCTTGGAGTAATTCCGTTTACATCTCAAGAGCAAAACTAGCCAAATCTAATTCCAGTAAGAAACAAGCGTATCGCTTACAATAAGAAGAAGATAACTTTTGTTTTAAAAAACAAAATACGGAAACATATTATTTTTTAATATTACTAGTAGATGTGTGAACTTGATGGGATGATATGAGCTTATTTATGTTTGGCTCGATGTTTGTGACTAACATTCGTATGTCTCCACGAGCATTAATTTGCAGTCGGTTTCTTTTTTTCGTAATCAGCTCGTAACTGCATTGAATCCACGTTCTATTAAAAAGGATGACGGGAAAGCAATCAACAGCTTCTGTACAGTGGCCCATAATGCAGGATATAAAATATTAATTTAAAAAATATATACCAATTTATGTATTACTATTTATTTTTAACTTTCATTATAATGAAGCACGGTCACAATTATTTTACGTTTATTACACCTCTTTGTGGACCCCCTGGTGTTTTTTAATTTGTCACGGACTCCCAAAGTGGTTCCTGGACCCGCTGACGTTTATTTAATTTGCCACGGACCCCAAAGTGGTTCCTACGAACCGCTTTGGGAAACACTGATCTACAGTCTAATACCGTTTCTCACTAGTCATATCGAGTTTTAACTGGAAATCTTTTAGATAAAACTAGAATTATTTAACAAACACGGTAAATTCTTGTATTCACTAGTTACTACTAGTACGCACGGAAGGCCTTTGTTAAAACTAGTTAAATAGGGTTTAATTGATTTAGAGGTTTCACCGTAACATATATATTTATTAGAAATAACTATTAACTATTATGTTTCTAAAAATTTACTTTTAGGGCTAGTTTGGATGTAATAGGAAGGGTTGCAGTCGCTTGCTTCACTGAACTTCTACAAATTACTTTCTACTGTATATTGACAGATTCGGTTTGCAACGAGGTAGGTTATAATAATAAGTAACTGTAATTTATTTAGATCATTTAGAGTTCTTTTCGGGAAAAGCATTAAAGTATAAATTTGTTTAAATATATTTACTTTAAAAGTATTGTGTTCGAACGAACATAAATGACATAAAATAGAAAGTTTTATGGAAATGCTAACACCTAAGTTTGAATGTTATTATTGTTATCTAAGTATAACACGAGTATATGTATCTACCACAGCTACACACTGTTTGGTTTGTATACTCACAGAATAGAAAGATACCAAAGAACCCATTTTCAAAAGAAGATTTGTTTCATATTTGCATATTCTGAGTAAACTTTCCTACTGTTAACCTTGGTGTACGGGGAAAATATTTCATGTTTTTCTTGCGGGCGGATGCTGCTGTAAATTTTGTCGTTTATTTTCTGTGAGAAATACGTCACTTTGCAAAAGTAACTATGGAAATTTAAACCTTTACACAAAAAAAGAAGGTACTCTTGTTGAAAGTTGATATAGGTATGGCTCCGATTTCGAGATTTTTCGATGTTAATCTGAAAAAATATGTTAAGAGCGCATGTGTCAGTCAGATTTGTTTAATGTCAGTCTTCTATATACACAATATAGCACTATCTTTATTTTCGATCTTTTACAAAAATTACACTTAAATGAATGGACACGAATTTTATTTTGGCAAATTGGCTAATATGCATTTCATGTGCGGAAAAGTTAATGGCAATAGCTTACAGCAGGGATTCCCAACTCTATGCCCGCTGACACCATGGCGCCCGTCGACAAATTTGTGCGTGCCCGTTGTTCGACCACGAAACCAAACCTTGTCTTCGTTGACTTGGTAGCATATATATATTATAATACATGCAATTTCCACGGACATACAAACTAAAAAGTGACTTGGAAATATGCGACTCGTTCTCTTTACAATTTGGCGAGTCAAGGGATGTATCAGATACAGCACAGTTAGCAGTTATGGTGAGAATGGTTTTTGGTAACTTCACTGTAAAAGAAGATCTACTGAAAATATTATCCATGAAAAGACGAACAACGGGTGAGGATATTTATAATACATTTAGAACATACTCCAGGTCGATAGATATGACTTGGCACAAGCTGTCTGTGACAACCACTGATGGGTCACCAGCAATGATTGGTAATGTCAATGGGTTTATTGCCCTCCGCAAGGAAGATCATTCATTTTCAAACTTTATGTCCTACCACTGTATTATCCATCAGGAAGCTTTGTGCAGTAAAATACTGCCCTTTGGGCAGGTGGCGAAAATAGTTACAAAAATTATCAACTCTATTCGAGCACCCCCTTCGTAGCACCGACTTTTCAAGGCCCTATTAGAAAATATTGATGATATCCTGCATGCTGAAGTACGTTGGCTCAGTAAAGCTAAGGTTCTTACAAGATTTTTTTAGCTTGATTGAAGAAATAAAAACATATCTTAACACCAAAAATGAAAATTTCGATGAACTAATTGACTCTTACTGACTGGTGGATTTGGCTCTTCTCACAGACATCATGAAAAAATTGAATTCTTTAAACTTGGAACTCCAAGGAAATGGTAGACGACAGTGAATTTAACTTGTCATCATTTGTCAAGCACCTTCAAGTTCCTAAAGAACAGTTTGAAAAGAGATTTCAGCAGTTTACTATCATCAAGCCAATAGTCCCCTTTTTTTGCCAATCCTTTTATTTGCCAAGTAAATATAATAGAAACAGTTGCATACATTGCAGAGCTTGTTCAAGTAAGGGCTGAAGAACTGGAGCTAGAAATTTTGGATATTCAGAATGACATTATGCTAAAATCTCAGATATTAGATGAGAACGTGTGGCATCTAGTGGACAGAAAAAAGTTTCCATTCTTAAACAGAGCAGCGTTCAAGTTAAAACTGTTTTTCGGTTCCACACACCTTTGCGAATCATTGTTTTCAACCATGAATATCATTACATCAAAGTACAGATCTCGAACTATCTTCCTCCTCCTCAGTTATCAATCTTTTTGATTGGTTTGATTCAACATTATCTGCTTCCATCGTCTTTTATTTCCTGCTAGTCTTTTCCGTTCGGTGTAGTTATTGTATTGTATGTAGGTCGTTTATTGTCTGAGATATACTGCAATCTTGGTCTTGCTCTTGAATTTCGTCCATCGATTGCTTTTTCTTTATAACTATAAACAACTATAAATTTGGTTTTGGAAAAAATAGATGGTGCCCGCCGCCCTACCCGTATTTTAGAATATGCTCTAGGGTACAAAAAGGTTGGGAATCCCTGGCTTACAGGTTACGAAACTCTATGGTGAAACTTTTCCAGATCGCCATTTGCCATATCACACAACATTTGCAAGTACTGATCGACGTTTAAGAGGAAACGAAAAAATTAAAAAGTTTTTAAAAATTTGATGTCAATACGTATTATGTAGGGTCTTTCAAGTAGAGAACCGTTGATTCGGGACGGCCAAACCCTATTAAACAATTTTTGTAGAAGCACGAAATAAATCTGACTGCCAAAAGTTTACTTGACCGACTAACATGTTTTTGAATATTTGCATCGAAAAATCTCGAAAACGGTGCAATATATTAGCTTTCAGCAAGAATACCTTCCTTGTGTGAAGAAGTTGAAATTTGCACTGAAGAGTGACGAAACAAATAAATGACTGAATCTGTGGGAACCTCCGTTCATATGGGAATCTTTGGCGTAGGTTATTGCAAGGTATTACAGAATCGCTTTTGGCATCAAAAGTTTATTGAATGCTCCAAATTTCGCAATTCTAGCTCAAATGATTCTCACCATATTTCCAAGAAAACCATCCTCGGTAATAAACCTTCTAGGAACGGAATCTCTCTTGGGAAACCTTTTTTGACTCATGATCATAGGAAGTTATTTGTTCATATTGACGAACGGAATCAGCGTATTTTGGTACCTTTCAGAACAACTATGTATAAATCGATATTTACATTTCAACCGGGATACAGGGGATTAACATGTGCAACTAAAGTAATTAAAATTGGAAATATTACTTCCTTTATGTAATTTTATAGCAATTTCTACGAAAATGTATGACGTCTAAGGCTTCCCCGGATAAAGGAGGAGGGCGTCTATCAACAAGGTTAGCAACCTACTGATAGGCGAAATAGATGATTTGCTCATAGAATACGGATTAGGCCTCGGAATTGGACGTATCAATCCATGGCGACACCAGCGGGATATAAGACCACGAGTAAATGAAAAAAAAAATGTTTTAAGATTGGCAACATGGAATATCATGTCCTGAAACACAAAAGCACAAGAAATTATAGTAAAACTGACGAAGCACAGCATAGATATATGTGGCCTATGCGAGACAAAACGAAAGTTAAAAGGTACTTTAATATGTGGAGGCTACGTGTTGGCATAAGAGAAAGAGGAAAGGGCTCAGGCAGCGGTAAGAAATATACAAAAAACATAGACGACATGAAGTACGTGAACGAAAGAATAATAGTAGTATCTTTGAACTTAGAAAACACCGAAATGAATATAATCACTATATATACTACAGATGTAAAAAACAAGAAAAAATATAATTTTACAATGCAGTAAAAGAAATATATGATAAACTGCCCACAGATTGTTGTAAGAGGATAGCATCAAACACTTATATCATACAAGACTCAACCAACGTATAGCTGGCAATCAGTATAACAGAAACATAAATTTGGAGTGCGAAGAAATAAGAAGAATAATGACAGTGGTTGTTACAGAAGCCTTAGCTAAACGAAAGAAAAGATACGAAAACAGGGGCCCCAAAATGATGATTTTCATGATTTTTAGACTTAAGAAATGTATGCTGCAGATCGGGACACATATCTGAGGAGTGGCGAGTTGTGCAGGTTATACAACTGTACAAAAAAGGAGATAGAAAAAACTGTCCTAACTATAGAAGAATCAGCGTGCTGTACGTTACATACAAAATATATTGCAGAATCCTTACATGCAGAGTTAACACATTAGTGAAAAACATTCTTGCAGAAGTGCAAAACGGCTTTAGAAGAGGAAGAATGTATGCCGACTGCATATTTACGCTAACCCAAATAATAGAGAAACGTAGGGAATTCACCTTACCCATGTATATGGTCTTCATAGACTATCACAAGGCGTTTGGTGCGGCTCATAATGGCAGAAAGGGGTTCCCACAACATCTTTTTAGGGCCACCAAAAGTTTATATGTAGACCTAAAAATAATTATAGAAGACGCTTCATCACAGAAATGCGAAACAATACAAATTATTCAAGGTGTCAGACAAGGTTGTCCGATGTCACCGGTTTTATTTAATATATACATTGACCATGTTGTATAACAATGGCAAAAGAAGGCACTGAAGCACTTATTCATCAACGGAACAAATTTAGATACAATTCTCTTTGCTGATGATCAGACATTAATCGTTAAAACAGAAGACGACCTTCAAAGAGCGTTACATGCATTGAATAATACGACAAAACATTTCAACTTAAATATATCAAACCCGTAATCAAAAGTTCTAGCCTTCTTAGGTAATAATCCTGTACGAGCCAAGATACTCCTAAACAACAAAACGTTAGAACAAGTGAATAACTTTAATTACCTCGGCTACAGCATCTCACATAAGAACAATACAGGCGATATTGAAATAGAAATAAACAGGTTTCAATACTTATACGGAACTATAAAAAGATCATTGAAAAGTACACCTAAAGATACTGTGTTAAAGTTTTATAGAGTAATGGCTGTTCCTACCCTTCTATATGGCTGCGAAAATTGGACCATCACTCAATAACTACAACAAAGCATAGAAGCGGCTCAAATAAGGTTTTTAAAATTTGTAACTGGTTACACATTACAAGATCATCTATGAAACATAGACCTCAGAAATGAGCTACAAATATTTAACTTAAACGAAGTAATTGTAAACTATAGAGAACATATATTAAGAATGGACGACACACGCATACCAAAATGAATCTTGGATTATACTCCCCAAGGAAGAAAAAAATGTAGGCCGTCCTATGAAGAGATGAAATGATCAACTGTAAACATGAAGACGGAACAAGCCAAACTGGCTTAATCCTTAATCCTTGATGCTGATGCTGATGATGCTATTTTTGAAAACTGCTTTTAAGTGCATCCCTAAGACCACCGTTTTATGATTCTCTGTAGCATTCATTATTAAAGCCAAACAAAATAACGTTTCAAATTGTTACGTCGAAATACCCTAAAGATAAAATCCAAAAGAGAGGAACCTGACATCTGTGTACAATAAAAATTAAGATTTGTCGGGAATTGAACGGCAGAACCAGTACGTAGAAATTAATATTTTTATAAATATGATGGTAACAATACTGCAGGAGTATGACTGTGGGTCTTTTCAATAGCTTCCGCATACTTTCTCACCACTGTTTGCTCGCCTGCCGTTAGCTCGCGGGTTTCTTTGTTCGACAACCATTTGTTCTTGTAATTAAATTCCTATAGGGTAATATTTGTTCTCTGAGTTCCCAATAAAATTAGCTAGAAGTGCATCTGATTTTGACGTTGTATACGTTATTACATTCATTTTAATTGATAACTTTTTAAAACACCGTTAAAATTGTATTATTGATATAGCAACAGCATCAAAAATTCCTAAAAAATTTAATAAATAGTTATGCACACTACTTTATTGTATAGGAAAATAATTTTATTTGTTATTGCATTTAACAGCCAACTTATGCACAAAATCATATTTTTTAATAGTCAAGGTATTGGTTCAAAATTTCTAAACATTAAAAATCGATTATTTGAGCACAACTAATTATAATTACAATTAAGTATCAGAATCTTTCAAAAAATTCGTATCGTTTTTTATTTTCAAGTTACAGAGTTTGGCAAAAAGTCACTCGATTTGTCTTAGCGCTTTAGTATCAACATTGCAAATTACTAAAAAAAGAGATATAACTTCCAGCTGTGTCCACAATCATACACTTACACACACACACACACACACACACACACTCATACGTGTAGATACACATTTTGTAGCAACAACTGGCGATCAGAGGATGCTGAGCATACATCTAGGAGCAAGAGGTGCTGCGCAAATGACTTACAACCATTTGTAAGACACTAAAAATGGGGATTGTTCTAATTTAAATATAAATAATCACCACATTGATGGGATGATGAACTGAATTTTGATTAGCATTTTAAACTGCAGTAAACTAAGCATGTAATTTTGTCATAACTGATTCACACGTATTGATTAGTCAATTAAAAAAATGGAAAGCCAACCAGCAATAAATTGTATAAAAGCATTTAGAATGGGCGTAAGTTTCCTTCTAAAATAATTAGTTAGATAATCGTATTCATTTATTTGAAGTAATAACGAATCCTTCATATTTCTCGATCAGATTCTGAATTCTAGAAATAAAAACGATTTTAGATTGTAACATTAGTTACAACAAATGACAATTGATGGGCGGGGATGGCTCAGTGGTAGAGGGCCAAGGTTTGGATGTAATAGTCCAAACGCTTCCCGGTTCGAATCTCCCCAGGGTCGGAAATTTTTCTAATTCCCTGGGGGATCAGTACTGGGTCCCGGTCCCCATTTGCCATTGGGGATCAAATTAATGGCACTCCTCGAATTACGGTCGCATTAGAGGAGTATCAAGACCATAAACAAAAACATTCACACACAACAGGCAAGCCAAGCATGGTTTCGCACCAACACGGTAACCCGCAGATGCGGGCCCTGTTGTGCATAGCACAAACTAGCTTAGCCTTGTCCCACACCGCCTCGACACTGCGCAAGCGGTACAAACGAGGATCACGATAATAATAATAAAAAAAGACAAATGACAATTGATTGTTAAATATGGCCGTTTTCAACACGACTAAGATTTACACATTAATACGTAGAAATTGCAACCAATCAGTAATTGTGTTTTCTATACTTTAGGCGATGACAGTAGGTGATGCCATCTACGATTCTGAATGGTATTCCAATCACTTTTCTACTTTACGGAGGCCAATGACGTTGTTAATTCAAAAGTCGCAACAACCCGTGGTTTTTAAAGCTGGAGGACTATTTGAAATTAATAGGAGAACCATTCTAAACGTAAGTGCTACAGTATAAAAATGTAACAGACAGCAATTGATTAAATTATATTTTTAATCATTGTTGTGTTGCAAGTCGTGATTTGATATTTAAGAATAATTAAAATTGCAGATACTGCGACTGTCATGGTCAGCTTGTACAGTAATGATGCAGTTAAAAAACAAGAAATAGAACACACATTTTCCTTGAGGAATGATACTCAACAAGTTATTTGCACGTTGCAATTAATCACACAAAGAGATTCATGTAGTTAATATAACTACAATATTATAAATGTATCTTGTATGTAACAAGTCACAACTACAAATAAAACATCACTAATGCAAGCTGCTTTAGAAACTGGCATTTATAAGGCAAATTAGAGAAGCTAATATATATATTTGACTATATGCCGTCACTTTTCATTAATATGTAATCGTAAACCAACACAAAATAAAATATTGCAATGCAGAAAAGATAATCGATCAGCTTATTGTTTTATTTATTTATTTATTTATTTAACAAGCTTGAACTACAGAGGTTATGAGCTTGAAAATAAGACAGAATTATGTATAACTATATTTTTTGAATCAGGTTGGTTAAATTAACGAATTTTATAATTTTAATAGCTTCTCCTTGCTTGTTGTTCAGGGCAGCTTCTATTGTAGGGGGCAGTTCACATTGTTGACGTTGTAGGTTGTATTGCACTCTATGATTATGTGTTTTATTGTTAGTGGAGTGTCGCACGGTGTGCAAACGGGTGGCGGTATTTTCTCCAATAGATATGAGTGAGTTAACCTGGTGTGTCCAATTCTCAGTCTAGTTAACGCAGTTGTGTCTTTTCTTTTCAGGTTATGTATGTAATTCCAGGGTGCTGTTGATGGTTTTATGGGCTGTAGTCAGAGCTGGGTAAGTATTCGAATACTTAGTAGTTTGCATACTTCTTAAAATACTTTTATACGAAAAGTATTTGGTATCTCGAATACTGGGCATAACAAGTAATTGGTATTTGAATTGATCTTATTATTCTCGATATTCGTTATTCGACCGTCATAAGCGGGTATTCGCGAATACTTCGGATATTCGCGAATACTTGAACTACTTTCAGGTAGTATTCGCGAATTCTTTATTATTTGTGCAATACTGTCCTGCAAGTCTGAAACTGAATTTTTGATATTCCACTGGAAATAAGTATAGATAATGTTACTTTGTTTGTTATCGTCTGAATCAAAATAAAAGTTTTATTTTGTAGTTAAAGTTACTACCCAACCAAACCATAAGCTTGAGTCTTCACGCAAATGCCATTTCAAATGCAAGTATTCAAGGTATTTGTAACTTTGAAGATACTGAATACTCAGTAACTTGAATCCTATTATTACGAAGTATTCAGATGCTGTAAGTATTTCGAATACTTTTTAAACAAAGTATTTAAAAAAGTATTCGGATACTATTTTTAGTATTCGTATCCAGCTCTGGCTGTAGTTTGGTGATCGTGTTGTCCCATTGTTGTTGCCATTTGTATTGGATGTGGGTTTTGTAATGAAGTCCATGGAGTATACTTTTTTTATTATTGTAGAGTTTGGGGATGTTATTGCTTCCCGCGCTGCAGTATCAGCTTTTTCATTTCCTAGGATTGCTACATGGGATGGGGTCCAGCAGAATATGATTTCATTACCTGAGTTCATAGCTTTGGTATAGTTTCCTAGTATGTCAGTTACTTAGCTTATTGTAATTTGACCTTTGGGGTCTTCTTAGTGGCAGAAACAAAGGAAACCAATGAAACCGGCTGAATTTAAAATTAGCATCTTCAATTATGATTTTAAACTACAATAAAATTATTTACAAGAATGGAAACGAAGGCTTAAATATAAATATAAAATTAAACTATTATAGAATGGGTCCTGCTACAAATTAAATATAAATACATAAAACCTCCAGGTGTACGAATCTATTGCCCGAAGCGGTACTGTATGTCGCATGTGTTTAATTGAATGGCATCGGCGAACAGTACCACTTCAAGAATTTTGATTTGCAAGTGCAATTTACACCCCACCCCAGTTTTACCCAGCGTAAATCATCTGCATGCTACCAGCATCCAGCTAAGAGTATTACCTATCCGCGAGAAAATAATCCAGCTGAATCTGGTTGCAGAAAATGGTCCTTCAAGGCTCCTACTGTTTATTTCATGGAACCGACCTCAAATTGCGTCGAGGTTTTTTTAAGCAGGCGCCCACCAGTGAAAACGCCTTAAACAGTGACAGTTCTCGGAATAACTGAAATGTGGCGGAAGATGAGCTATTTACGAATGAATATAATGATATGAAACGTTTAAATTCGAATATAACAAAATCGGACGAATGTCTCAGTTTAACAGTTTCCTAATATGGCTACATCATCAAAACCGTTTGTAGATAATGTGAATATATAATATATATATAATAATAATAATAATTTCCAACCTCATGCAAAATGTTCTCGACAACATCAAAAGCTGGTAGAAGAAGGAGAACTTAAATGTAAACCCCAGCACAAGAGGAAGTTATTTTTTACCATTCCGAAAATAGATATATTTCTTCAGTGAAGTTAAGTACTTGGGAGTCATACTCGACTAGAAGCTCTTTTGAAACATACATCTTGACAGAATTATTCATAGAGCAACAACTACATTTTGGATTTGTCTGAGCGCTTTGATAAAATCTGAGAACTTAAACCGAAGATTATTTTTTGGTTATATTTTACGATGGCGAGACCCATGGCCACCTACGTATCACTAGTATGGTAGACAGAAAGGAAAAAAATTACAGCGCTACACAAGTTGCTAAAAGTTCAACGGGTGACCAATATGAGAACAACAGGCGCTACATATACCTGTCCAACTGTTGCATTGGAGGATATGCTAAATGCTGTTCTTCTACACTTACAAGTAAGGAAGAATCATATGCTAAGTGACTTCAGAATGCAGCTGAATAAGAAATTCAAAGCAGGGGATCTGATTGGACACCTATAAATCCTGAAGAAATTTAAACAGAGACTGCTGTCCAAACTAACTAAAATACTATTGACTACTAGACTCAACTATGAGTGACTGCCTGAAGTAGTAATTTGGTAGTTTACAAGAGCCTACACTAGAAATAGGATTCAAAACAAATAACAGCTTGGGCTTAGGCATTAACGGCCTTAGTGTAAAGCTGTCAAAAGTCCTGGGTCCTGGATGTTTCGGAGACTCATGCCATAGATGTCTATGCTCAAATATGCCTCGGAAAAGGCTATATTGCTCGGAAATGTTAACAAACTATAAACCACCTGACAAGAAATAAGTAGGTAATCTTTTTGCTGGTGCCTGAGCATGAAGGCATTACTGAAAACGAGACTATTGATCGCCTTCCTACAGCAAGTATAGGGTGTCATTTCATTGATCAGAAACCTTCCTGTGGCATTGCAAGGAGTCACATTACAGCTGCGATCAATAAATGGGAACACGTACAAAAGTCTATCCACTGGAAGAGCATCCGAAGTTTAAGACAGGCGAAGTTGACCTTTTGCTAAACAGTGAGCGAGAATTGCTCGAACTTAGCAAACAGGAATTAAGGGATACAACCTCTCTTCTAACTAGACATTGCCCACTGAGATACCACCTCAATTTAATGGGCCAGGCTGAGGATATTTCATGCCGATTCTGTGAAGAAGCGGCTGAAACAGCGGTACATATTTTTTGCAGCTGTTCAATTTATGTTGAATTGTAACATTAAACAATAAAGTAGTGACTAATGACTTACACATAAAATTCCAAAAAAGAAACCTAATATCTGTGTAAAACACGAATTAAGTCAGGATTTATCGGAAATATATTTAAAAATAATATTTTTTAGATATACATTTTTTACGCTATTGCTCTTAATCTCCTGCATTTCGTATGCTAAAGTAAATGTTATTACCGTAGGTTACTTACTTAATTAAGACATCTTTACATTATACATACATATAAACATATTTTACAAAATTTGTAAAATTCTTGTTTAGGGCCATTGCTCGACGGCCATGTATGCGACACTTTATTTTCCCTCCTCAATAAATCTGTTTAATTCGCATTGTAGGGGAATTAGTTGATGACACAATAGGCTTCAAGGGAACATCAACCTGGTGTATTTTTGGGAGTCCGTATAGCTTAGGAGCCACGGAATTAAAATCACGGGTACCATCGATGAGGTGGTGCGTAAGAGACTCACGTCGAACAATTCCGTGGCTCCTAAGCTATACGGACTCCCAAAAATACACAAGGTTGATGTTCCCTTGAGGCCGATTGTGTCATCAACTAATTCCCCTACTTATGCTTTGGCTGGATTTGTTGCAAACATTTTAACTAATGCTTTCCAATAGAACCCGAATTACAATGTGAAAGACTCATTTACTTTTGCTGAAGAATTTAATAACTTCCTTCTACCTGAAGGCTTTGTCATTGTCTCTCTATATGTGGTTTCACTGTTTACTAATATTCCCCTTGACTTAGTTTTGTCAATTATTAGTGAAAAATGGGAATTGATTCACCCTGTTTGTAATTTTTCCAAAGATCAATTTTTAAATGTTATTCAATTCATATTTAATAATAGCTATTTTGTGTTTGATGATCAGTTTTTCCTTCAGATTAACGGCACCTTTAAGTCCAATTTTAGCTCAAATTATCATGGATCATCTCCTTGATCAAGTAATCCTGCTTCTACCATTTCAGTTACCTTTTTTTAAAAAAATATGTCGATGATTTAATACTATCGGTGCCCTCTGATTCAATAGAGACCACCTTAGATACTTTCCAGAATTTTCACAACCAGTTGCAGTTCACTGTGGAAACTGAAACGAATAATAGTGTACCCTTCTTAGACATTAAACTAATCCGTAATTCTTCTAATTGTTTAATTTTGGACTGGTTCCAGAAACCTACTTCTTCTGGTCGTTACATCAATTTTCATTCGGAACATCCGATGAAACAAAAAACCAACATTGTGTTGGGCTTAAAGAATCGCATAATAAAAATTTGTCACCCTTCGTTAATTCAAAAAAAACTTGATAAACTATCAAGTATTTTAAACAATAACGGTTATCCTAAAGTTCTCATTAGAAAATTACTGTTTAGTACTCCCCGTCCTGTTCCAGTTAACCAACAACCGGTTGCACAAGCAGATCAAATTTTCTATTTAAAACTTCCCTTCATTACCAATTTAACTTATGGTTTAATTAATGTCTTAAAGAGTGACCACATCAAAATCGCTAAATATAATTTAAAAACGATTAATAACCTTTTTTCTACGGGCAAATGCAAAACTGCTATGCTGATGAGGTCGAATGCCGTATATTCTATCTCATGTCATGATTGTGATAAAAAATATATTGGTCAAACCATCCAATGGTTAAAAAATCGACTAACTCAACATAGAAGTGACTGCAGAACTAGAAAAAATTCCTGCGTCTTAGCCATTCATTCTAATAGTTTAAACCATCAACCGGATTTTACTAATGTAAAAATTTTAGAAATTGAGAACCACCACAAAGGCAGACTTTTCCTAGAAATGTTTCACATTTATAAAGAACCCATGAGTATGAACTCAAAAACGGATGTAGATCAGCTTGGTGTTATTTATTCCTGTCTTAGATATGGATTTGGATAATGGTTAGGCTATTTATGTTTTTCTCAGTGCCGTCTCTGGACGGGAGGATTGTGATGGGCAATCAAGGGATTCCTTCTAATTCGGAGGGTTTCTTGTTGTAGGTTTGAATTTTCCCGCCCAGTGATGGTTTCTGTTTTACTTTAGGTTGGTATTAGTTAGTGACATGTTGTCATTGGCGCGTCTATAAACTGGTTTGTTATCACAAAAATTTGTACTGGTGATAATTGTCTTTTAAAATGTTGATTGTAATTATCCTCGACACCGTGAGGTAAAAGAGGGCACCGATGAATTAAGTAAGTAAGTAAGATTGTAATTATTTATTAAGTTATATTTTAAACTCATTAGTGCTGCGATGTACACGCAGGTTTTACAATGATGTTGATCAATTTTTAAATAGTTATCTTCATGTGTTTTCAAGTTTGTTTTAATAGCTTAGCTAAATAAACAAAGGGTGGTTTAAGTTCTTTGCCGTCGATCGATTACTCCAACAACTTTACATCTTAAAATTCATAATTTTTACGACCAAATACTTTCCTTGCGGACCGGGCTGGTTGTCTTGACGACGTTTCGGCAAAGTCACATTTGCCATCTTCAGGTCTTGTCGGATAACTTTCTGCTGATGCTTCTTGTAATACAACGTATTACAAGAAGCATCAGCGCATGATGTGAAATAAGATACTACAGTGTGTTTTGTAATATATATCCTCGTGTAGTATGATGGAATACGTGAGTTTCACCAACCAACTGATGGTGAACGTTTCTATGGTTTTTTATTCGCCTTCTTAAATTTATATATATATATATATATATATTGCCATGATATTTATGTTAAATTAATCTAATTATTGTTAAATATTTGTTAAATGTTATTATCATGCCATAAACGATACTCGTATACCTTCGGAAAGTACTGTTACATGCGTAAAAAGGATATTTGTGATGTTAAATTC
>JABXWE010038408.1:0-17142 GCA_014611495.1 Limonius californicus
CTAGTATATCACCACAATATACATATATATATATATATATATATCAAGCAAAAGAGGGCGACATGGAAACATTGCACATTGATCGAAGAAGAGGTTGAAGCAGATAGATTGAAATATACACATAAAAAAGATACCAAATATACATATAAAAAAAGAAAAATTGACAGAGTATTATGAAAAAGAGAAAATTTGAAACATCGAATCATTAAATCATTATCCAAACAAAACAATCGAGAGCGAGAAGAAAACAGGGGGAGAAGTAGAGTAAGAGTGAGGGGAGATATACACAAAGGCTAGGGCGGGGGAAAATGATACATAAAGTGGAGAAGATATAGAGGCGAGAGACAAGGGGTGAAAGAAGGAATAAAATTGAAAGAACCAAATAAAAGCAAATGATTGAAACAAAAAAATCAAAAGAAAGTGATCGATAACATTTAGAAGCTCAGAGACAGGATATCAACACATAGACATCAAAAGAATTATGATGTTATGTTCGTTTGATGTTGCCGCTTCATATGAAATAAAGTTTATTTTAATTGCCGCTCATAAGCGTATTACTATATTATTATTTCCCGAATACAGTTTTAGTGGACCTTTTTTTTTGTTATCATGGAGAAATGCCGATTAATGTTTTGTCTGCAGAATAGCCCTGGAAATTTTATGGTTCCCAGAAGTTCACGTGCAAGATTTGTACTAGAATTCTTACACCATATTTCACAATATGATGAAATATTTTTGTCTGAGGTTCGCGTTTCGTCCTTTCTTGAGTCGATTTAACCTCTTCGTTCGACCCGGTTGCTTGCGATGCAGCGCCGAAAACAAGTACTGCAATACGCTGGGATTTTAACGCATGGAAGGCAATTCATTGCGAATTTGCTGATCGCCTTTGGCTGATTATTATCGAACTCCTTTCCTGACCCTCGGATGTGCCGCTGCTGCGACAAACAACTTGAAAGTTGTGCAGCGAATATTTCGTTCCGAAATTTCCCGTTTTCCCGAATAACGTCTTTGTGATTGTTGGTGCAATTGTGATTCCAATCTTCAGTGGCGTACCTGCAATTTTTGTCTGCGGGCGAACTGAGCAGAAGAGATCAAAACAAGGATATGATGAAAGAACGAATAAAAGAGAAAAGTCGAAAAAGACATTATAGAAAAGATGTATAAAAGACGGAGATGATAAAATTACAGGCTTTGACTAATATAACAGAAGATTTCATTCAACAGTCAATTCAGTTTTTTCCCACTTCTCTTCCCCTTATTATTACATCTTGGTTACATCATCATTCTCTTCATTCCATACCGAGCCTAGAAATTTAATAATCAATTTAGACGTATCATCAAGTACTTAAAACTAGTACCTCCAGTAGAGTTACGTCTAGTTATAAATCTCTCTTTCGAATTTGCTTTTCGCATTAACTTCATAACAAAAAGTGTTTTTCTATGACGTCTTCACAACATGTAATAAATCATAGCTTGTTGTAATTGTCTGTATGGTCAGTTACTTCGCATCGCATTAGCTATGCAGCAAATTTTGCTCGCTGCAGATTGTTTTTAGAGCTGGTCTAACACCAGTTCATTAGCGAGTAGGTTAGACCAGGCTGACCTTTCCTCCAGTGGACTAGACTAGATTGATTGGCTGTTCTAAATTATTTACACCAAGTTAGCTGTGAATGATTTTTGATTTTTTAAACGTATCTGTTTTCATAATTACAGGTTAAATTAGATAATAAAAGATCTAAGAGCAACGAACATTGAGAGTAGTAATAGTATTTTATATACATCGCGTATCATTCTCAGGGGTATGCAAAAATTTAAACGTATGGCAAATTGGAAGTAACTAGAATCACTAATTATTTTCCAAAACCGTATACAATGTATGAAAACTAGATTTATTAGTATCCAAAAATGGTTGAGAATCCAATCTGCAAAAAAGTGTACTGAGAGATTGCGTAAATTTAACATCAAAACTACCAGTACCGCAGGACAAGCTGCCGATTTCGAAGTGTACCTTTCCGTATTACATACAGAGTGTTCAAGAGCCACGAAGAACACCAAAACGCTATTTATTTTCAGCATTTACTATAGGTTTAAAATTTAAATACGCAGTTTATAATAATTCTATGGGTTACTAGTTATACACTGCAATGGATTACTTTATAATTACGTTCTTTTAACTACCACCTGAGAGATTTGTATACAAGAAGTAAGCGCAATTTGCAATTGTGATGATTTGTTTGGTTGACGCCTAAATAAGATTTTACTAACTATAAAGCAAAATTGTTGAAAAGGGCCGGCGGTATTGTAGTAGTTAAAGTCTTTAACTTTAGAGGAATGCTACAAAAGGTACTCGTCGTCAATTGCCATCGCGAAACACACTCAGTTTGTATTTCGGGGTGTGAAGAACATCTTCTTCGTTTGTAAGTTTTTCAGGCATTTAGGTTGGCGTAAAATTGAGAGTCATATGACTCTGATACTTGGATGGTGACCCCTAAAACCACTGTAAGGAACAAATTATATCTTAATGGTAAGAGTCTTTGGTTTTAAAGCTACAACTCCTTCTGTTGAATTCTCGGATGGAAAAAATAATTTTTCTTTTAGTTGATTGTGTATGGCAACTTAGGTTACTCTTAAATTCCATAAAAACTTGGAAGTTGGTAGACCCTAAAATAGCTGCAAGACGTCAGTGTTAACGTAATGGTAATAGCCTTTGGCTTTGAGGCTATAGACCACGATTCCTTGCCTTTTATATAGCGTCTTAGGTTAGTGTTAATTGGGGTTCCATAAAACCCTGGTAGTTGTTACTCCCTAAAGTAGCTGGAAGGGGCCAGTGGTAACGTAATGGTCATGGGCTTTGGCTTTAAGGCTATAAACAACTTTTTTTTAGCAAGTGTTGTGTTAAATGGGATCGCATAGGGCCATAGCAATTGGTACCTTCTAAACTAGCTGTAAGAGGCCAGCAGTAGCGGAATGGTGATAGGCTTTAGCTTTGAGGCTATAAGCAACTTTTCCTTTAGCAGGTTTTGTATGGCTTCTTAGTTTAGTGTTAAATGAGGTACCATAGAACCTTGGCAACTAGTACCCTCGAAACTAGCTGTAAGGAGCAGTAGTGTAATGGTGATAGGCTTTGGTTTTGAGGCTACATACAACTTTTCTTTTAGCAGGTTTTGTATAACGTCTTGATTTAGTGTTAGATGGGGTATAATAGGACCTAGGCAATTAGTACCATCTAAACTAGTTGTAGTGGGTCAGCAGTGGTGTAATAATGATCGGCTTTGGCTTTCAAGCTATAAAGAACTTTTCTTTTAGCAGGTTTTGTATGCCGTCCTAGCTTAGTGTTAAATGGCAATTAGTTCCGTCTGAACTAGTTGTGAGGGGCCAACAGTAGCGTAATGCTGATAGGATTTGGCTGTGAGGCTATAAACAACTTTTATTTTAGCAGGTTTTGTATGGCGTCTTAGTATAGTGTTAAATGGGGTACCATAGAACCTTGACAATTAGTATCCTCTATACTAGCTGTAAGGGGCCAGCAGTAGCGTAATGGTGATAGTCTTTGGCTTTGAGGCTATAATCAAGTTTTCTTTAAGCAGATTTTGTATGACGTCCTAGTTTTATGTTAAATAGGGTACCATAGGACCCTGATAGATAATTAGTACCATCTAAACTAGCTGTAACGGGTCAGCAGTACCGTAATAATGAGAGGCTTTGGCTTTCAAGCTATAAACGACTTTCCTTTTCGCAGGTTTTTTGTGGTGTCCTAGTTTACTGCTAAATGGGGTACAATACGACTCTGACAATTAGTATCCTCTAAATTAGCTGTAAGGGGGCAGCAGTAGCGTAATGGTGATAGGCTTCGGTTTTGGGGCTATAACCAACTTTTCTTTAAGCAGGTTTTGTATGTCATCCTAGTTTTGTATTAAATGGGGTACAATAGGTCCCTGGCAATTAGTACCCTCTAAACTAGTTGTAAGGGGCCAGCAGTAGCTTAATGGTGATAGGCTTTGGCTTTGTGGCTATAAACAAGTTTTCTTTTAGCAGCTTTTGTATGTCATCCTAGTTTAGTGTTAACTGGGGTACCATAAGATCCTAGCAATTCTTCTTAGGGTGCTTTGTCTCTTAAGAGACGTAGCGATCTTCTCTCCTATGCCTGTGTTGCGCGTTTAGAGTGCCACAGACATAGAGGACCTACAGCTTAACGTGGGCTCCGAACCACGGGAAGTGTAAACACTTCTACTCCAGAGAAGATTTACTAGGCAGAATACCTCGCTGGTTTGCCATTGCCTTGCGAGGGAGAACGGCCGTTAAAAATCCGATGTTCCGGTACTGGGAATTGAACCCAGGACCCCCGGCGTAGAAGTCTAACGCGCTAACCTCTAGCCTACGGCCGCCTTCATCCTAGCAATTAGTAACCCCTAAACTACCTGTAAGGTGCCAGCAGTAGTGTAATGGTGATAGGCTTCGAGTTTGAGGCTATGATCAACTTTTCTTCTAGCAGGTTGTCTATGGCGTCCCAGTTTAGTGTTAAATGGAGTACCATAGGACCCTGGCAATTAGTATCCTCTACACTAGCTGTAAGGGGTTAGCAGTAAAATAATGGTGATAGGCTTTGGCTATAAGGCTATAATAACTTTTCTTTTAGCAGGTTTTCTATGGCGTCCTAGTATACCATGGTGTTAAATGGGGTATCATAAGACCCTAGCAATTAGTACCTGGAAGAGGCCTCGGCTTTGAGGCTATAAACAACTTTTCTTTTAGCAGGTTTTGTATGTCATCCTAGTTTAGTGTTAAATGGGGTACCACAAGACCCTAGCAATTAGTACCCCCTAAACTACTTGTAAGGAGGCAGCAGTAGTCTAATGGTGATAGGCTTTGGCTTTCAGGCTATAAACGACTTTTCTTTTTGTAAGTGTCGTGACGTCAGAAGTTAGTGCAACAGTGAGGCGCATTGTTATAAAAGTTTGCGAAAATAAATCAGGAGATTAAAAATTATGTACGGTAAGGATTTTAAAGATTGTAATTTAAAGAATGCAATGCGGATTGTTACTCCCTCACAGCTGTTTTCAAGCAATTGCTATGAAAACGTAACACCTAATTATGTATAATTAAAAATTAAATAATGCATGCTATTTGTTTAAAATTATTGTGAAGTAACATTTGTATAAACGTTTACGACTCTCCCTAGGCATTAAATTAGTCTTAATGTTGCTTTATTGTTACAATCATGCAATAATTACTCTTGTGCAAGTACAATTGGTGGCAGCGTTCGAATAAGATGAACACAATGCAGGACACTGTTGTAAGAATTAATGGCTCTTTCGGCTATTTTGTTTTAATCAGATAATTTACTGCTACTGAATAATCACGAATCAAACTTGCTGTAGTTTAAATTTTCAGTACTTGTTGTAACTAACCTAAAAAGAATGATTACGTGTCAAAAATTGGAAGCACTGTTAAATGGTTTAAACGACGTATGCAGCTCCTGGCAAATTAAAATTGGCTTATGTGTATGCAGTGCCATAACTACAATGTTTTCGAGTCAGTAATTAAATATTATTATCATTGGCATTAGTTTCCCAACGCGTGTTTGTTATTGCCTCCTCTCATTCTGTTCTGCCCATGTCTCTGTGTACAACAGTGCAACTACACGCCAGAGTTGTAAACAGAACAGGATTCGTGGGATGCATTCAACACCAAATCACTGGTTTTGTAACAAATAAGGAAAGTGCGAAGCCTAAGAGAAACACTGTATCAAGTAGGAAATTATAAAAGCAATTTCCAGATACTCAAAACCAAAATACTTTTAATATTAAATTATATTATAAGAACGCGCGACGAATATGATCCCGAATATTTCATCTATTTTATTCGGTTTTAAACACTGTCCAATATTCACACTTTATTTTACGTTTACTGGATAAGATGGTTCACAAAGTGAGAAGAGACGCCGATATACTTATTGAAGTTGCGAACGTTACCATAAACCCAATTTTAATTCATAGTGGGCAACGCACACTCAATTGATAGACGACTATGTACATCACCTTAGTCGCGATAAATGGCCGTTTCAGAGGCACAATAGTTTTCCAATATCCTCAATATCAGTTTTAAGAATAAAATCAATTATAGTTACCCATTTACAATTGATAGGCGCACATCCCCTTAGTCGCGATAATTGCCTGTTTCAGAGGCACAATAGTTTTCCAATATCCTCAATATCAGTTTTAAGAATAAAAGCAATTATAGTTACCCAATTTCGCGATAAATGGCCGTTTCAGAGGCGCAATAGTTTTCCAATATCCTCAATATCAATTTTAAGAATAAAATAAATTATAGTTACCCAATTTCAGTTGATAGGCGACTATACACATCACCTTAGTCGCGATAATTGCCTGTTTCAGAGGCACAATAGTTTTCCAACATCCCCAATATCAGTTTTAAGAATAAAATCAATTATAGTTACCCAATTTCAATTGATAGACGACTATGCGTATCACCTTAGTCGCGATAAATGGCTGTATCAAAGGCATAATAGTTTTCCAATATCCTCAATATCAATTTTAAAAATAAAATCAATTATAGTTACCCAATTTCAATTGATAGACGACTATGCACATCACCTTAGTCGCGATGAATGACCGTTTCAGAAACATAATAGTTTTCCAATATCCTCAATATCAATTTTAAAAATAAAATAAATTTTAGTTACCCAATTTCAATTGATAGGCGCACATCCCCTTAGTCGCGATAATTGCCTGTTGCAGAGGCACAATAGTTTCCCAATATCCTCGATATCCATTTTAAGAATAAAATAAATTTTAGTTACTCAATTTCAATTGATAGGCGACTATGCACATCATCTTAATCGCGATAAATGGCCGTTTCAGAGGCACAATAGTTTTCCAATATTCTCAATATCAATTTTAAAAATAAAATCAATTATAGTTACCCAATTTCAATTGATAGGCGCACATCCCCTAAGTCGCGATAATTGCCTGTTGCAGAGGCACAATAGTTTCCCAATATCCTCGATATCCATTTTAAGAATAAAATCAATTATAGTTACCCAATTTCAATTGATAGGCGACTATGCACATCACCTTAGTCGCGACAATTGTCTGTTAAAGAGGCAAAATAGTTTCCCAATATGCTCAATATCAATTTTAAGAATGAAATCAATTATAGTTACCCAATTTCAATTGATAGGCGACTGTGCACATCACCTCAGTCGCGATAATTGCCTGTTTCAAAGGCACAATAGTTTTCCAATATCCTCAATATCAATATTAAGAATAAAATCAATTATTGTTAACCAATTTCAATTGATAGGCGACTATGCACATCACCTTAGCCACAACAATTGTCTGTTTAACAGGCAAAATAGTTTTCCAATATCTTCAATATCAATTTTAAGAATAAAATCAATTATAGTTACATAATTTCAATTGATAGGCGACTATGCATATCACCTTAGTCGCGATAATTGTCTGTTTCAGAGGCACAATAGTTTCCCAATATCCTCGATATCAATTTCAAGAATAAAATAAATTATAGATACACAATTTCAATTGATCGGCGGCTACGCACATCGCCTTAGCCGACACAAATTGTCTGTTTAGGAGGCAAAATAGTTTTCCAATATCCTCAATATCAATTTTAAGAATAAAATCAATTATAGCTACATAATTTCAATTGATAGGCGACTATGCTCATCACCTTAGCCGCAACAATTGTCTGTTTAAGAGGAAAAATAGATTCCCAATATCCTCAATATAAATTTTAAAAACAAAAACAATTATACTTACCCAATTCCAATTGATAGGCGACTACGCACATTACCTTAGTTGCGACACTTGTCTGTTTAAGAGGCAGAATAGTTTCCCAATATCCTTAATATCAATTTTAAGAATAATATCAATTATAGTTAGCCAATTCCAATTCATTGGCGACTGTGCACATCACCTTAGCCGCGACAATTGTCTGTTTAAGAGGCAAAATGGTTTCCCAATATCCTCAATATCAATTTTAAAAATAAAATATATTATAGTTACCCAATCTCGACTGATCGGCGATCATCTAAGCCGGGACAATTGTCTGTTTAAGAGAAAAAATGGTTTCCCAATATCCACAATGTGAATTTTAAGAATACAATCAATTATAGTTACCCAATTTCGATTGATCGGCGACTATGGAGATCATCTTAACCGGCACAATAGTTTTCCAATATCCTCAATAGCCGTTTTAAGAATACAATCAATTATAGTTACCCAATTTCAATTGATAGCGACTATGGAGATCATCTTAACCGGGGAAATTGTCTGTTTAAGAGACAAAATAGTTTTCCAATATCCTTAATAGCAATTTTAAGAATAAAATCAATTATAGTTACCCAATTCCCATTCCTCGGTGACTATGCACATCACCTTAGCCGCGACAATTGTCTGTTTAAGAGGTGAAATAGTTTCCCAATATCCTCAATATCAATTTTAAAAATAAAATCAATTATAATAACCCAATTTTAATTGATCGGGGGCTACGTACTTTATTTTAACCAGGAAATTAGTCAGTTATAATTTTCTTAATGGTCCGTCAATACAGTAATACTTCTTTAATATTATAATTAGCCCAGGACTACGTATGTCAGTTTGGCTGATAAAATTGTTTGTTGCACACAATGTTTCACATTATTGCTGTTCAAAAAGAGTTTTTGATGTATACGTACTGAACGAAAGAATATTTAAAAAATACATCATACATTATCAAAATATAGGATAAATAATAAAAATTATATAAGCCTATGGATTTACTATTGGTGGCAGCAGTGTATTCTGACTAAGTGCTGAAACCATAACGTTTCTTACCAATACCAATTGAATAAAATACATTTATACTTCAACAACACCCAAAATTCACTCAGTAATTTCAGTTTTTAAGATCAATCTGAACCTGGTACAGCAACAATATAATATTTTGAGTCAACGCATAACCATTTGGTTTCTCGTCCCGATTTTAATCAAAACGGTAATTTAAAGCTGCCGGTGCTTTGGTTTATTACAAAAGCGAAGGTAAAAGCGGTTGAGAATGAGGTAGAGGCGGATCAAAAACGAAGAACAACGCCCGCAGCCATACGAGTGTAGAAGATTGGGTTGACCTTGAATACATAAATGAAGTTATTAAGACATTAGGCGGCTCTGGCCACACTCGCTCGCCTCGCTTGAATTATATTATTATATCTCTCAGCAAAATCACGGGAGCTATATCTAATTTAGTCGATGTATTAATTATAGGAAACATGGCCCTGTCACAAACTAAATATGCTGGATTCCTTCGTCTTTATGGTTTGATTGCTGTTGAATCGTACCTGGCCGTTGCCCCGGGAGATGATTGCTCTTAGAAGACGATCGTCGTGATCTCGAGGGGAATTGTTTTTTTTGTGCGGACCTCCGGGTCCTAACCCAACAGTTCCTGTCAGATACGGGTAGTTATGCAATAATTACTTTGTAAATAAAGCTATACGGAGAGATCTCGTTATAAAACGAATTATCTGAAGAACATCCTTTCAAAATCATCACCTATAGATCTTCTTAAACGTCTTGTTTTTAAATCTTAAAAATAATTTTAGAACTATAGAAATACAAGAAAATTACCCTGGTTGAAAATAAGATTTAGAAACCGATAATCAGTCATGGTGGGTGACTACATTATGTTAGTCTTGAGTATTTGTTCTTAATTATTTAGTCGAAGTATGTACCAAGATATTTAATACAGTAAAAACTTTAAAGGCAATAACTTTTATGTATGTTTTGATACTGCTAATTCTTTTACAATATTATATATAGCTAGATGTTGCGTCCTTGAAGAACTTTTAATCCATACTCACCGGTATAGACAGATGCATCAATATGTTTTAAACAACTGCAACAATGTTTTTTTTTCACAATTATAATCGAACCTGTGCGGTGGGAAATGTTGTCACCATCGAACATTGTCCGACGATTCATGATGAACGACCACATTATTTATTCTTCTCTATTATATAATTGGTAGACCAGTAAATATAATAAAATAAACAACTAAATGGTAGGTGTTTCTGTTATGAACTATTATTTATTTCAAATATCTGTTATATTACAAATATTGCAGGTAAAATTGCATACTTTTAATACTCAACTGAAGAAACTAACCATATATAACATATCGACAACTACAGCAATGTGTTCTTCTTTTACTGAATTATAATAGGACCTGTATGGTGGGAAATATGACCATCGAGCATTGTCCGACGAACCATGAAACGTAATCACATTTTTATAATTGTTGATGGGCGTTAGCGATATTTCGCTCTATTTAGTTAGATTTTTTATTGTGTAATTGGTAGATCAGTAAATAAAAACCAAGAGAAAACTAAACGTTAGTTATTTCTCCTTATGAACTATTATTTATTTCAAATATCTGTTATATTACAAATATTGCAGGTAAAATTGTACAGTTTTAATACATAACCAAAGACACGTTTATCCATATGCAACAGTATTGACTACAGCAATGTGTTCTTTTACTTAATTATAATCGAACCTGTACGGTGGAAAATGGTATCACGATCGAACATTGTCCGTCGAATCATGAAGAGCGACCACATTGTTGTAATTATTGATGGGAATTTGCATTATTTCGCTTTAGTTCATTTTGATTTTAATTGTATAATTCGTAGACCAGTAGATCTGATATAGTAAACAATTAAAAAGGAGTTATTTCTTCTTATATGCTAATAATGGACGGTTACTTATTTCCAATATGTGTTACATTATACATATTGCAGGTAAAATTGCCTAGCTTTAATACTTAACTGTAGAAACTATCCATATACAGCAATATCGACAATTACAGCAATATATTCTGCTTTTACTGAATTATAATCGGACCTGTATGTTGGGAAATATCACCATCGAACATTGTCGACAAATCATGAAAGCGACCACATTGTTGTAATTATTGTATTATTTCGCTCTAGTTAATTTGGATTTTTAATGTTTTAATGTATAGACCAGTAAATCGAATATAACAAACTACTAAAACGTAGTGAATTCTCCTTATATCTTAATAATGGACTATCATTTAGGTTAGAACTGTGTATAATTTTAATACTTAACTAAAGAAATATTGATCTATATACAATAGTGTAGATAAGTGCAACAATGTGATTTTATTTTAATGAATTATAATCGAACTTGTACGGTGGGAAATGTGGTCATCATCGAACTTAGGCCAACAAATAATGAAGAGCGACGTTTTAATAGCTGGCATTATGCAGTTGTAGTTAATTTGGGTTTTTAATTGTTTAATTAACAGATAAGTATATCTAATATAGTAAACAACTATAGGTAGGTAGTTATTTCTCTTTATATCTTAATAACGGACTATGATTTATTTAAAATATCTGTTATATTATAGATATTGTGGGTAGAATGATGTAGTTCTAATACTTAACTGAAGCAATTGTAGTCCATATATTACAACAGTATAGATAACTACGGCAATGGGTTTATTTTTTAGCTGTATTATAACCGAACCTGTATTGTGGGAAATTTTGTCACCATGCAATATAGTCGACAAATCAGAAGGACCACTAGGTATTTCCATTATTTTGATTTAGGTAATTTGGATCTTTCATTGCTTAATGCATAAACCTGTTAATCTTAAAAACTTAACAACTAAAACGAAGCTAATTCTGCTTGTATCTTAATAGTAGACTACTATTTATTTAAAATATCGGTTACATTATTTCGGGTGAAATTATAATGTTTTAATACCCAACTGAAGACATTTTAATACACATACACCAGCACAGATAACTGCAACAATGTGTATTTCTTTTATTCACTTATAATCGAACGTATACGGTGGGAAATGTTGTCGCCGTAGAACATTGTCCGACGAATCATGAAAAGCGACCACATTGTTGTAATTATAAATAGGTTAATTGTTTAATGTATTGATCCAGAAATTAAAATATAGTATTCATCTACAAGGTAGCAATTTCCCTAGATCCTAATACTGTAAACTATTTTTTATTACGCATGGCTGCTATACTCCACATATTGTAGCTAAAATGGCGTCGTCAACACTAGGACTTTACTCAACTCTACGACCTTTCGAGTGGCTTGCGTATTTGCGTCAAAAAAACTATTTTTCGCACTACTCGCGCAAGGTTTCGCAAAAAAACCATATAGTCACATTGCGGCGGTAGATTTCATCACTTATGTTTTGTGTTTATTGCTGCTTTTATTATTATTATTGACAGAACCTCGACACTTAAGTCGGGAGGTCGAAGAATTGGCACACTACCCGCGAGTTGGTATATTTGTATACCACTTTTCCCCCCCATTTTTCCCTAAAGTAATTAACAAATATCACTTTCTTTATTTTAATATCAATTATATAAATGAAACAATATGAAATTAAGTAGTATAGCATAAAATTACGACTAAGAAACAAAAAATCGCAAATTTTGAGGGTTTTGCTTCGAGGGACCGTGTCGACTGTGACATTTAGATTGGTTCCGTCTATTGGTTTCACTAATCGCAAAATTGATTGTATAATAGTAAATCTGTTCCGTGACTAGAACTTACCACAACCCCAATAGCTCGCAGGTACTCACCAGAAGGGTAGTGACTGCCACCATGCCAGCTGATATATTGAATGGAGGGTACATACCTGAATCCTCACCATCCGGGATCCCATGCCCTTATCTTATGAGCGGAATCAGGATTTCATGGATGAAAAATATACTACTTCCTGATTTAAAGTTTAAAATAAAGTCATTGGTTTCATAACTAACCTTACAAAAAAACATTTCTTAGAGATGCTACATGAGGTCCGTCCCACCACCACTTATTGGTTACCACAGTAACCCAATCCCTCGAAAAGCTTGCCGACCCCTGTTATAGATAATTTCAATAACATGTTTCTGTTTCACTAAATTGCATTCGAATCTGTATGTAGGAAATGTTGCCATGTAATACACCAGGTTGTAAAGGGCGACTACATTGTAATATTTGTATTTCTTTGCTCTAGTTAATTTGTTTATTCATATTGTTTAATTTACAGACAGATAAATCCAATATAGTAAACAAATCAAGTCACCTATTTCTCTCTAGATTTCAATAATGTGAACTATTTTGTATTACAAATGTCTGTATTCTACATATTTCAGCTAGAATGATGCCGTCAACGTTAGGGGTAGCTCCAGTTCTTTAATTTTAACTGAAAAGATTTAAATGCATATGCAATACTATAGATAATAATTGTAATTCCGTGTATCTGTTTTACCAAATAACAATCGACCCTGTACGTAGGAAATGTTAGAATGTAATACATTAACGTGGGTCATAAGAAGCGGTTACTCTGTAGTATTCGCATTACTTTGCTTTAGTTAACACGTTCTTTTTTACTTTTAATTTACATGTAGATAAATCTAATATAGTAAACAAATAGAAATATCCATTTCTTCCTAAATCTTAATAATTGTATCTATTTTTTATTATAAATGTCTGCTATATTACACATATTGCAACTCCATAATGATGTCAAAATTAGGAGTTGCTTTAGTTTTTTAACCCTTCACCGAAAAGATTTTAATACATACACAATATTATAGATAATTGTGTGTTTGTGTTTTATTACATTATAATCGAACCTGTATGTGGGAAATGTTACCATGTAACACACGGGTCATAAAAAGTGATTACACTGTAATATTTGCATAGTTTGGTGTTGTTAATCCTATTTTTAAAATTGTTTAATCTTGAGATAGATAAATATAATATAGTAAACAATTATAGGAACCCATTTCTTCATAGATCTTAATAATGCAATCTATTTGTTATTATAAATGTCGGCTATGTCACATATATTGCAGCTCTGGAATGATGTTAAACTTAGGAGGTGCTTTAGTTTTCTAACATTTAACTGAAAAGACTTTAATGATTATACAATACCACAGATAATTTTATGTTTGTGTTTTATTACATTATAATCGAACCTGTACGTAGGAAATGTTACCATCTAATAAATGGGTCATACAAAGTAATTACACTGTAATATTTGCATTGTTTGGTTTTGTTAATCAGATTTCAGAAATTGTTTAATTTTGAGATACACAGATCTACTACGTTAAATAAATAAGGACCGCTATTTTTCTCTAGATCTTAATAATAGGCTATATTTTATTTATTTCAGTATGCTATAAAAATGCAAATATAATAGATATGTGATAGTGCCCTCTAGTTTTCAGACGAAGTATATCATAACTTACAGCCCAACTTGGAGTAAATCAAAATAAGACAATAACTATAGCAACCACACTAACGGTTTAGAGAGCGGTGAAGTAAAACTCCAAAGTAAATTTTATTGTACATGTACAGCTTTCCTCAACAGCTTTCAGGATTACAAGACTATAATCACATACATTACACTGTAGCAGTTACAACAATCAACATACCTTGCACATATTTATGAACACCAATTTCGGAAGCTTGTTCTGTGTTTCTGGTGAATATATTTTAATCAGATTGAAACAATAATTGCCTGAAATACACAATATATGCGAACTATTGATATTTGTACTACCCCAAAACATGGAAAGACGTTGGCTTCGCCAATAATAAGATATCTTCAAACTATTACTGTTCTTGCAGCATTCCACAGGTTCTCAACAATTTTTCAGAAATTTAAACTAGCCCCTTTTATTATAATATTTGTAGTATTTTAGAAACACTCTGTATACATTTACTGTACCTCTAAAGACATATGTATGAGCTTGTAAATGCTCCTTTAGCGTCGTTATCACGGTTGAAATATCTTAGATTATACTCGCCAATTTTTTTGTGGTAGCTGGAGCAAGTTTTGCGAATAATTTGCTGGAAAGCAAACGGTCGTAGCTTATTTCCAAATGGAGCTCGTGAGAATCAACAACTTAATCATACATACAAGAGGACGAAGTAACAAGTTGAAAATCCAAAGCGGCTTTCTTCACAGTCGCGAACTCCAGATTGACGAGAAGATACATTTGAAATGTGACTAGCGGCAACGTGGATTCGTCAAAATACGATCTATTCTGCTTGCTCGCCTTTGCTGTTCGAGATTTCGAGAGCGAGATTTACAATTTCTCTTTGTTATCTAGCTGAATTGTCAATGCCTCAACCTTTTTTCGGCGGCTCAAATCCGGGAATTTTCGACTAACAAGGCAACCGTCAACAGCTAAATTGGCGTAGTTAAAAATGAAAACGTTAATTTAATGCAGCAGACGTGTAAAAGCGAGCACATAAAATTAATAATCTTAGTTTTATAACTAACATTTTTACAGCTTTCGGTGTCTAGTTGTAGAAGAAACCTGTCATTAAAAGCTAGTCAGAGTGTCGTTATGCTTGTTCTCATACGTTACAAGGATCATTCTGCTGCCTTAATGCTAATGATTACGTTGAGAACTCGAGTTTTTGCCCTTCGGCCAGTTCAGTGTGCATTGTTCGCCTCACGACCATCACTGACACGAAAAATGCTAACTAATAAATGAACACTCGTAGGATAATTAAAAAAAGGGCGCAGAGCAGATGAGTTGCAATAAGAAATAAAATAAAGAATTTACTAATTAAAATTATACCTCAGGGGAAAATTATCTACTTTCGCTTGATTTACCTAACTATTTCTGATAATATTACGCTCAGTGTTTAAAAAAACCAAGGTTTTGCTATGTCACAGTATAAAAATGTTACAAGCAAATATCGCCATTTAAAATTAAAAAAAAATGCTGAGTACTTCTGGAATGTTGCAAAACTTGAAAAGGTAAAATATTAAAATTTCTTTTTTCTATTTCGGTTTTATAAAGCCGTTCTAAGCGCACTGTTTTAGCTTAAAAACAGTACGTTAAGGAGGCCTATAATCGTACTGTTTTTAGTTTGTTTTTTTTACGATGTTGGTAGTTCGATTTGAATTTGAAAGTTTGAAATGTCAGTTTCAGCCACCTGTCAGTGCTGCCATAAGTGTTTATAAAAATCCCTAGTAATCGATTTGACGTAAAAAATTTACCATAAATTTATTTAAAATACTCTTAAACATCTTCAATAGAAAAAATAGTATAAAGAACACGTTTCATAAGACCACTTGTCGCACTCGTCCGTTGAAAAACTCGACGCTTCGCGTCTCGTTTTTCAAACTTGAACTCGTGCGTTAAGAGAAGGCCTTATGAAACTAGTTCTTTAATATACTATTATAACTAAAAGCCCTTGATAGTTGAATATGTATGGAGTCCTAAGCACCTTGAATAAATAATTTAGCCAAAATCCAATGCTACTGGAAAACCAGAACAAGCTTCGGAAATTCAGGTTAAGTGTCTAAGTTTGTATGTTGTAATCTATGATTATAGTCGTACAAAATATTTTCAAGCACAAAAATTAGAAACTTGTCGAGGAAAATTCCATTAGAGGTTGGGTTATTTTACAGATCAACACATCTGTCAGTTTTGAATATTTAAGGTTTATATTCGTGTGATATAGAAAGCATTTTCAAGCTCTACAGCCACTGAATAAGCGTGAAAATAAACATTTAGTAAGTGGATTTTGGCAAGCTACAAAAAGTTATTGTAATTTAATCTATGTTGTGGGAATAAAGCAGGATTTATATACAAAGGCATGTTTAATTATACTGGTGTGTATGCAAATGCACCATTGTGCTATAAATTGGGGTTATATTTTGAGAATTCTTCATAACTATTGACTAATTACAGATTCATGTGTTTCTTTATTTTTTTGTTCAATTTATAATTCAAGGTCAAGCAAATAAACCCAGGCGAACAAAATTGGAGATATACAAAGTGCTTGTGTGCTGAATGCGTTCGTAAAAAGTATTGTATATGAAAAACATCAGTAGATAATTTGTACTACCGCCAAGTTAAGTCTATTGGAAATTGATGGTGTTGGTAGAAAAGGTAAACTTATTGAGATAATCGATCTGGTATATCTGGATTTCGTTAATAAGCCTTACTATCTAGGTTAGCTACTTTATATGGCATTAAAGGTGATGGCAATCTGCTTGATAATAGCTTCTGGTTTTAGCACGACGGTGCTCTATTACTGATATATATATATATATATA
>JABXWE010038409.1:0-20345 GCA_014611495.1 Limonius californicus
GTAGAAGAATAAAAATAACCATGCTTACCTAACAACTGTCAGAATCTGTATACAAAAAGTACGTTATAAAATTTACTACAAAGTTAGAATACGTGTGCCCCTTTTATATACTTACTCTCGTATAGAGCATAAACGTAAATACATGAAACATTATTGGAATAATGTATATAGTTTAAATCAAACACAATTGTTAAGATTCTTCAGATATAAATTAAATAAATTAAACCATATGAACATAAATTTAATCTTAAAACTACGAAATACCTACTTCTAAAACGTGTTGAACCTGATACTGTTTGCTGTATGACGACACACCCTGTAAATGATTCTTTCTAACAATCAACATCACATTTTCTTGAAGAAACGTATGGATATGAAATATTTTACAAATTTGCAAAAATTATAGTAATACTGGTTCAATATAGAGTGAAACGCCCTGTATATAAACAATGAATTCAATGAAGGTTTTTAAAAATACGAATAGATTAACACAGGAGGTTAGCCTGACACTGTAATGGTAAAAGAGTGAAGAAGATTAAGTACAGCAGAAAGATAAAAATTTAAAAAAGTAAATATTTCTTACGTGACATGATCAAATCGATTTTAATGATGTTTGTCATGTAAAATGGAACACCATGTATTTAATTTTCAACAGTTTTGTCTCTTACGAGACTTAGCAATCATTTCACCTGTCTGTATCCAGTGTTGTGTTTTCTAAAGTAGGTACCACAGACATAGAGGACAGTTTAACGTGAACTTCGAACCACGGGAAGTCTAAACTCCCATACCTTCAGCGTTGAAGTCTAATGCGCCGACCTCTAGTTTACGACCACCTCGCTATGTATTTAAGTGATGTTCAATAAATAAAATTTAAATGATTGCATTAAAATTTAAAACTCAAAATACATATGTATAATATTTCGAAAATGTTTGAATCACAATTAAGTTTATATGCTCACATGCAATACCCTGTACTTACATAAACAATGTTTTTAATAATATTTGACAATTATAAGAATGCGATTTTTAAGATATAAATTTATAGAACTTATAGATACCAAAATGATTTAAACTTAAACACTCTGTATTGTGATGTATAGAATTGTATATAAATGATATTTTGCTGTGTTTTTTTTTGTTTGTTTGTTTTTTGTTTATGTATAATGTGATTTAAATAGAAATAAAAAAAAATGTAAGAATATGAGGTGTTTACTATTTTGAAAACAAGGGATTATGCTGTTTACTATATGAATTTGAATGTTCTGCATTTAAATATTTTTTCCGTTGATGTTCTTTAAAAATTATATTTTTAAAGACAAATCTAAATAAGCGCATAAAACTTATTTCGAATATACTAATATTTATTGTATGAATTGCAATATTCTGTATTTAAACATCCTGTGTATCAATTACATCTAAAGTAGAATGTATATAAAACGGCCTGAACCAAAATGACCCTTATGTTGATAGTATAAAATGCAACAGCCTGTATTTAAATTATGTGCATTAACAATGATTTTGCACATAACACAATCGCTAGACATGTACAAAGTGATTTTTTAAAAAGTCAATTGTAGTAGCCTGGGGATTGTCCCGTCTATATTAAGCTTTAGAATCTGACAACATGAAAATTGTAACAGCATAGCTGCCAATAATTAAATAAAGAAGCTGTGAAAGAAATCTTGACGAAAAACCTGTAATTTAGTTACCTTAATAAATTACGAATCAGTTGCAACTAAATACTTGTTCATTTTCACATTTAGTTGGGCCAAAATTTTTAACTACCTGAACTGTCACACAGTTTGCCATACAGGTAAATATCATTCAAAGCTCATTACAGCTGACTGCAGATGGAATAGCTTTTTTTCTAGGCTTGCTGCAATTGACTTTTTAAAAAATCACTTTGTATGTAAAACTAGATTTTATGTAGAAACAGTCACTGAAGACATTAAAATTGTATAAGTTGGCATTTTACCAAAATATTCTTAGACTAACCTTTATAACAGTATATAAATAGGGTTCGACCCTCAAACCTTCCCGTCGTAGCTTTTTGAATTGCCCGGAGCTTGAAGATTTTTCACTTGCCCTAGTTGTGTAGCGTGTAGCATTGTTCAGTTCAACGTAGAAACAGCCACATAGAATCAAATATATGCGAATCTACTCAATGATAACTGTAGAAAAAAGGAGAAATAAAAAAAAGTTCATAATTTAAAAATGTACCAAAAGCTAGCCATGGATATACTCGAAACTTCGCGCTTTACAAATCCAACGGTAAATGTAAAACATATACCAAAGGGTTTTTGATTAATTTAAACATCCCAAAAGCAAATTTCTCTAATTATTTACTAATATCGCCTGCCGTGAAATTCTGGACTTAATGTAGGATATTCAAACCAATTATGCCCTGCTGATAACTGCTAAAATATGGATATAAATTGTACATTATAAAATTTCCTGCAAAATTATTTAGTTTGGTTATTAATACATTGTAATTAAAATGTTTGTCTAAAAATGAAATATTAATTGCATTGTATAAGAAAAGAAAAACAAAACAGTTACGTTTAACTGACATCTGTCAAAATTTGTATATAAAGTTTAAATCATTTTTATTAACCACTGTCAAAATGTGGTTATAAAAAGTAGTTTAGAAAATGTACTTCAACAACTCTAATTTGGTTATGAATATTAAATTACATTTTTTGTAATCTGTAATTATTGGTATGAAAATCAAAACAATAAAAGTATACATAACCATCCAAATCTGTATATAAAAAGTACATTATAAAATTTACCTTACAACTAGTTAATTTGATTATTCACATTCTAGGTAGTTTAAATTTCTGTTAGAAATTAGGAAATTTGTAGGTAGGTATTAAGTAATTAAAACTATTGTAACTGTACAACTGTAATTGATAGGAAAAACAAATACGAACAATTATGTTTAGTTGACAACTGTCAAAAATGTACCTATATAAAAATTACTTATTAAATTTACTTTATCAATATTTACCTAACTTGGTTATAAATAGTATAATTAAATTTTCTGTTAAACATTTAGCACTTTATATTGTTCTTAATAAATGGTATGAGAAACAAAACACGCATGCGTAACTATCAAAATTTGTAGATAAAAATTACATTATAAAATTTACTTCAGAATTAGTCAATTTGATTAATAACATCGTAATTAAAATTTCTGTTAAAGATTGCAACTTTACAGGTAGGTTTTGCTTTCTATTAATGGTAGAAAACATAATATATACCTAACAACTGTTATAATCTGTATATTGACAGTACATTATAAAATTTACTCCAAGGATATGTATGTAGGTAACTTGATTATTAACATTACAATTAAAAATTCTGTTAAAGATGACGAAATGCATACGTATTAGTTGTATTCATTAAAGCAATTTAACTACACAAATTTTGACAGTTTAACTTATAATATTAAAAGATCAATTTTTATATGTTTTATTTTATATGTGATTTTCCATCGCTCTCCACTTCTCCAGTTTTACAATATCTGTGCTGTGCAACTTAGTACTTGCACTCACAGTAAAATTTCAAATTTAAAATTTTCTGGAAAAAAACTGTTGCACGAATAACAGGTAAGTTTTCTTGTGTGGCAAGGAATGTAAGAGTAATTCAGCAAAAATGCGTTTATATTTAATGCTTCAACACGATAAATTTAACGACTTGTACCAAAAACATAACTAAACAATTTAATCTAGCAACCGATCATCAGATCTATTAAATGCAATAACTAATACTAATATTTAAACAAGAAAAGCTAAATCAATTGCTTAATTGTCTCTTTTCTTAATTTGTTAAAATACGAATTAATAATTAGATATCTATTTCTTTACCACTTTTACATGCAAAATATTACGAACTTGAAATTTAACTAATAACATAATCCCTAATTCTCAGTTTTTAATTTGCTTGGATATAAGATACAAAAGGATGTTGTATCTATTTATAAAGTTTCGCTGTATTTTAACAATATCAGTATCTTCAGCTGATGCTTTAACATATTGCTTAACGTATGACTTGAATTCGGGTTTTCTTAATCCATCTGCTTTAATACTTTCTTGAGTATGTATGTACTTGGTAATTTACTTTCTGTACTACACATGTAGGTACGATAGAACGAGGCGTTGTGTGACTGTTAAACTTGCGTTATTAACCGTATTCAAAAGTGGTAGCTTATAAATAAATATTCATCGATGTCTGTTGTACTAATGAGCAATATTTTCCGAATGAGTCGGTTAAAGAACGTCCGAATATATCCTCCGGAGCCGTAACAATAACATTGTGAAAGCAAATATGCAAATTACCTCATTGTATGAGGCGCTGACTTTTGTAATACAAGTTAAACGGTTTGATATGGCATAAATTTAACATAATAGGTGTCGAGTTAACGCACACGTAGAGGGGTTTGGTTAGGGATAGGAGTGGTTTGAAACCAATCTACCCAAAAGGCGCGGCAAATGCGGGACCGCCTCGACATACACGTGCGTTTTGCCCGCGATATGAATATTATCGCGTCGACGATACCTGTGAATTTAATATACGCTATCCGTGCGTTTTGCTTGCAGGAGTTAAACGCAGGTCTCATATTATTTCTTACTGTTAATTCTGACGCTTTCCAAACTATAGCAAGAAGTAAATGCCAAAATGTCAGAAAACCACCCTTCTTTGTTTCATTTCGGCTCAACCAAGTGCTGTTCATTTGTTTTCTAAGTATTGCTGCCAAGAAACGTTTTCTTTAAAAATTTTTAAGAAGGTGTATATAATTTCATAAAAAAGTTTTATGCTAAATTTAGATGCAGGTCTCATTAAGCATGTGTTAGAAAATTAGCTACAAGTGTTTGCTGATTCAAGTTACATGAAATAATATAAAATACAGAGTGAGCCACCTAAATTGCCTCCCTTAAAATTGGCTTATGCAACCCAACATACATACATGTATCGCAACTGAGATGTATTTAATTTTTGATACTATAAAAATTTATCATAGTTGCTTTCTGTTAAGTTGATCTGTTGCTGTAGTAATTAACACTTTTATAATATCAATTATGTGAATATTTAAGAAGAAAAGCCCCAATTGGTACAACCACACTATAGTAAAAACTAAACAAGCGAAAAACAAAAAATAAATAGGACTTTAAATTAATTAAGTGTTCAAAATTATATCTATCCACTTCCACAGATTTTCTCAGATTCTTCGATTATTCCCTTCTGTAAATCATGCTCATTTACTCCCGTAACTACTTTCATAACTGAAATCCAATGAAGAAAGTTTAGTAGGGTGCCATCGCTACTTCTTGGTGACTATGGATGAACACCACTCCTTCCATTTTAGTTTGATCCACATGCATTATTTAAGTAATTCCTAACAATCAAACCGTTACAAGCAGCACGGCAAACATGTTGGTATCAAAGTTTTTGTAGAACATTGAATTCTACATCTTCAAGCAACCTGGTAAACTGTTTTGTAGGAAGTCCACGTAACGTTATGCAGTTGAAATTTCAAGGAAAAAGTATTGTCCAATAATACAATTACCTGATGTACCATACCAAACATTTACCGAAAAAAAACTATTTAAAAATTGGCTAACATGTATCCAGTGCGGATTCTCTTGTGCTTATGAGAATTTTGCTTTATGGCTAAACAACAACCAATTTTGATGGTTCCATAAAAAGTAGGTACACATGAAAGAAAATCCAAAATTACAATCTTCTTTGGGGGTCATTTTGCTGCAGTTCGTTAACCAACTAATTCATTTTCCATGTTCGTAGTCGTCCTGGGCCTACATTTTCTGGCATTAACAAATTTCCTTCATTTCAAAGCGTCTAAATTTTGTTTTCGGGCGGCGGTCTTCTAGTTGGATAGCGTCTGATATATGTAACTTGGGGGCTGCAGCCGCATTTCCGCGGCATTCTCCAGAAATAATCAACACATCTGTTCTCCAATTATTTGAAAACACCTTACTTAAAATTGAAGAAAATTGATAGTTCGATATAGTATTATCATAAGTAGGTAACATTAATGAGTTAAATTAAATTAAAGAAAATGTGAATTGGGTTGCCATGCTATATGTATGTTGGGTTGCGTCAATCACTTTTAAGGGGGGGGGGGCTGTCCCAGCCGGGTTACCCTGTATATATGTAGTACTTGAAAACATTATCAGTTTCCAATTACTGTTATTCATGTATGTATATTCAATATGTTAGTTACGCATTTTTTGAACAAGCTAACGAGTAATGAGTTTCCCTTATAAGTAGTATATATTTTTTTACCTGATCCAAACTCCTGCAGGTACCAGTAGTTCAGTACCAACCTTCTAATTTGAAATATATTGTAAAACTAATTTAAACATTTTAAACTGATCTGGCTATCTTACTACTTCATATAATTTAATTTTCAAACTACGAATGTGCAATTAATAATAAATTTATCATAATACAAGATAATAAGATTTAAATAGGTACTTCTGCTCAACACATATACACTATACATGAAGTTAATCAAATGTATGGACCCATCCATATATATCGGTAACCATTCGTTAGATTTTTATGAATTTTCGTACAGGGCGATTTCAAAATATGACGGATTCGAAAATGATATCGCCAATGTTGCCATGTTTTCATTTTTTCGAAACTCCTGTCAACTTCATTATTTCAAATAGAATACCCTATATATTTTTGTAACATTCGATAGGGAATTTTTCATTGAGTTCATTAATTTACCATTTGCTATTTTTATTTTCAATAATATCAGAAATATCTAAAAAAAACGAACAATGTACCTACTCTTGAATAATCAAATCCAACTAAAACAAGGAGAGGCTACTCATTTAAGTAGGTGCTCAAATTGTTGGCCATTGACTGTCTAACAATGAGCTAAACGATTATACACTGCATGTGTTCTCGTGGAATAACCTCCATCACTCGTCGGATAACAACTTTCAAATGTTCGAGATTATGGTCTTTCTTTGTGTACGATATTCTTAACATGTTCCCATAGAAAGAAATCTAATGGTGTAAGATGCGGAGAACCCGCTGGCCATTCGATGGTCCCACGTCGTCCTATCCATCGGTTTCTGAATATGTCACCAAGATCTTGTTGTAACCAAATATTTTGAGGTACTCCACCATTTCCATCGGGGAACAAATTTATCAGAGCAGGGACAATTTCATTCTGTAATAACATGAGGTATCTGTTACTATTCAATGTTCCTTCAATAAAGAATGGTCCAATAATTCTGTCGTCAATGATACCAGCCCAAATATTCAATTTCTTGGGGAATTGAGTATGGATTTCTTGGGCCCAATTAGAATTCTCGAAAGCCCTGTATCGACAATTCTGCCTGTTGACCCACCCAGATATACAAAAAGCGGCTACATCGGAGAACAAGATATTCCTAATGAAGTTATTCCCTCTCTCCATTAAATTTTCACAAAATTCATTTCTTCTATCAGAATCGCCCTCAATCAGTTCGTGGATCAAATTCACTTTATACGGCTTCATGTTTTCCTTCTTCAAATTCTCACCACCGACATTTGACTTATTCCATTATCGAAGCCTCATTGACTTGAAGAAGTATGCGGTTGATCCATGGCTGAAACTACAACATTTAGTACTTTTTCAGGCGTAGTTGCTATTTTTGGACCTGCTGATTTCCTAATATTTTTCACATTCCCAGTATGCTCGAATCGTTTCAATGTTTTGGATACTGTACTTCGTGATATAAGGTCTCGATCTGGGTGAGTCGTATTGATGAGATTTGAAACTTTTTTCCGAATTCTTCTTCTATCTCCGAAACCAATCATCATCAATATCTCAATACGGTCTCTTTCCAAAAGTGACATACTTAGTATTATTGAAAGCGTTTTGTTGTTTCACAATACGACCAAGGAAATCATAACTTAGACTAAGATATTGATATTTCTAATCAGCCTTCTTGTTCTAATTAGCTTTAATAATTCAGGAATACTTTGTTCGTTTTCTTTTGAGATATCTCTGTTATTATTGAAAATAAAAATAGCACATGGTATATCAATGAACTCGTTGAAAAATTATCTATCGAATGCTATAACAATTATATAGGATGTTTCATTTGAAATAACGAAGATGGCAGGAATTTTGAAACAACTGAAACAACAACAACTGATAACATTTTAGAATCCACCATATTTTGAAATCATCCTGTACGAAAATTCAAAAAAATCTAACAAAGGGTTACCGAGATATATGGATCGTTCCATACATTTGATTAACTCTGTATATATAGGTATATATAATCATCATTGACAGCCTTTTTGTCCCACTGCTGGACATCGGCCTTTTCTTTGCTACGTGTTCCTCCTCAGCGCTAAGGTAGAAACACGGACGACCTACAGTTTAACGTCGAATCCGAGCGACAGAAATTCCCGAAAAGGTTTTTAACATTAGGATCCAACGGTTGCAAGCCGGATTGGGAAATTGTGCCTGGTGGGTTGCAGACAAGATTTTTATAAATTTGCATAGTAATGCTTAGGTTCGAACCCAAACCAGAATCGACGTTTTAATTAGAAAGCGAGCGCTCTACTAACTGAGCTACCACCGCACTTATATAGATACATTTTATATATGATTAAATGTGTTTAAAAATGGTACCAAAATTGCATTTTTAAGAATATGCATGTATATTAAGAATTTCATTGACATATTTATGTTAAATTTAGTAGACATTTCACATAAATTTTCAAATTAGACTAAAAATTGAATTGAAATACACTGCTATTAATTGTCACACAACAAAATTAATTAGTTTCCTTGGATTTTTGTGAAAAATGTCTTAATATTTTTACTTTAAATATAATCGCATGACTAATTATACAATTTCTGATAATGAAGAAAATACTGTGCACAATTCTGAGTATTTTTAAGAAAAAGGATGCTAACAATTATATTTTAAATAGTATATTTTTAGGCGGCTGAATTATTTTTATAATCACTTGTAATGAATAGAATTCTGAACACAATATTATAAAAGGTAAATTTTTAGCGCTCAAATGAAAAAATATCCCTAACATTTGTATTTTAAATGAAATACCTATATTTTTATATATCAGAATTGATTTTACATTTCCTGTGAATGAATAAAATCTTTTTTTGGCTGTTGTTTAAATTGTAACAGAAATGACTCTAAAAGTTCTCTTTTCATTCTAAATGCAATGAGCTATGTATTTTTAGGCTTGGAATTACATTCCAACTATAATTAAATTAAAAAGAGTTTCTCCAGGGTATCGACAACATCTCAAAAATGTTTAGCTTAGATAATGCAACTCCCTATATATTTCTATAATTTTTACTCGAGTTTACATTAAAATATGCATGAAAAATGTTTTCGTGTTCACAACTGACTTTCATTACAACACGTTTGTGTGATCGAGTTTCAACAAGTGCGCTTCTAAGAATTTAATTTTATATAGAACACCCTGTATATTTTTATAGTTTGTGGAAATGGATAGAGTTTTACATACTTATAGTGGTAACAAATATTGTGTTTTTTATAATACCAAAGATTTTTTATTTTAAACCGTTATAATTACTTACTCAAAGCGAATTTGAATAAAACAAGATCCCGGATATAACGAGTATTTATGTAGTAAATGTTTTAATTTGCATTGTTTACCTTATTGTTTTAATTTTTTCTGTTTAGAAACTATTTACTCTCATACAAGTTTACCTAAAAACATTTACCATTAAGGCTAGTGTGACACGATAGGGAATTTCTTCACAAAATTGTGTCATTCTGTAAACATATATGACACGAACCAGAATTTTGTAGAAATTCTGTGTATGAGCATGCGCAAATAGGTCAAAATTACGTTGACATCTATGAGAAAACTGCCAAAACAATTATGTTACTGTGGATACCATATAATCCTATCAAGGTTTCAAAGTAATTGTTTACTGTTGTTTACATTACCACGAATCTTGCTAATTTGTTAGCGTCTTATATGATAATTTTTGAGTACTTTTTTTGTTATTATAAGTTATATTAAATGTGAATAGGGTTAGCGTCGGCGGGGCAGCGTAAATACCTAATAAAACATTTACCTCTCCGCCCTTTGTGATCATCGATAAAAAATAAAAACTGCTCGTTTGCGCATCGATACGACGCATATCTGAACAAAATTCTGCCATTTTAAAGCATCAATCTACAGAATTTTGTACAAAATTCTGTGTCATATCATACTACCCTAAAGGTTATTGTTTTTGAAATTTTCTAGAGTTAAAGTGCCGCAATATTTAATTCTACTAAATATTATTCGAAGAAATTTCAGAGATTTCAGATTTAAAAACACGAACACAATTAACAATCGACCACGTATTTTAATAAACAGCTAAAACTCTATAGGAAATCTGAATGTGCATAATATGTATTGTCATGATATTTTAGTTAGCCTTATATTTACCTTCTCTAAATCTCTACGTTATCTTTGTGTTAACTTTAGTTGCTTTTGTGTACAATGTTTGGCACATCGAAGTATGTGATCAAGGATGTTCATTCATTTTTTTTTAAGACGTAGGCGTAGATCGAATGAGTTCGTTGAAGTGTTTCGATTGGCCAGACATGAGGGTTGTCAGGGGGATGAGTAAATAATTTGGTGTGCAAAATAAAATGTAAAAAGCTGCGGACGTGAAAACTGTTCACAGCAATCCGAGCTTGATAAAAATTCAAAATTAAGTATTAACAGTGTTAAGTTTAGAATGGAATATGTTTAAGTTGATTGTAACTTTACTAAACTATTAAAAGTTGGAGTTTAAAGAAACTGGTAATCTTTTATTTGGAATGCATACAGATTTAATAACAGCGAACTGCGAAGGTGTGGTACTATAATTTATGAGCGACCCAGTAACTGAGATAGACCCCTATGAGAACTAGTCGGATGCAAGATTAAGTGATTATATGAAACTGAAGTTTAAGTTGAGTTTGAAAAGTACGCTGCTGTCCGTACACGACAGTATATTAGGTATGTACTTGGTTTTCTTAAGTAGATGATGGCTATTATAAAATGTTTAACATGTTTTAAACATAAACATTTATTTTTGCTTGTAAGAAACGTGATATTTTAAGTTATAGTCGTGTAAATATGTTGTAAGTTTGCTGTATATTAAGTTAACGAATATAACAAGCAAGTATTCGCCGATCCAAACTTCTCGTTATAACCGACTTGGACTGTAGATACCTACATAGGTATTTGTTTAGGGTTTTAAGGATGTAGCTTCCAACTTTAGTTTTTAATAGAACACACTGTATATTTGTATACTTTAAAGTACTCAATTAATTTTTGAGTAAATTAATATAAAATATATTTGTTTTAACATCTTTAATCTATATTCCTTAAGAAATGGATATTTATTATAGATTGTCGGATAAGTTCCGTCGCTCACAATTGTTATTTAAACATTCCAATCTTCAAAAATCATTAACATCGTGATATAATCATAATTTAATTAGCGAAAGAATAATTTAAACAAATTCCCTTCGACTACGTTCAAGCACTGACATATTGAATCACTTACACTCAAATCGATCTGTGCAGTTTGTTTACGTTCTTTGGGTTACATTCTTTCGAAAACAGTTTTTCTTTGTAGGGCTTTGTGTTTGAAGCCGAATGCACACAAAATCTCTCTGAAGTGGTGAGAACGCTCCGGGAAGGTGTCAAACGGGCTCTGCTTTAGAAACGCCAGCTCAATCCGTTAACCTTTCCATAAGGACTTTTAAAATTCGAAATACACAACAATCTTAAAAATCTAGCACGTAAACCACAAAAAAAATAGAAGGAAACAGGATACTGCGTGGACACTCGATATGCATTTGTTCAAGTACGAAGGCATGCATACAGATGCAATAGATAAACTAGATACTTTATAAAAACCACCTGTTAATTTAACCGACACGCCGGAGGAAAGGTGATATGACACGTCGACCACCTTGAAGCAAATAAAAAAAAACGAGACGCAGTCGTTTTCAATCTATGTTACATATCTGCCAAATTAACCATACAGATGGTTATCTCAAGTATAGAATTACCGGAGCATTTTCACAAGCACCTACCAGAATGCAGTCCCATTTTTGAACAAGCGAGTCTCTTGCAGTCCCTCCTCAGCAAGTTTAATTTCGGGTTCGGTGATCCGCAAAATTCCTTTGTAATTTGCATTTTTGCCACTTTGAACGCTGGGCATGAATAAGAAACAGGAATAAAGCGAGAAAGCTGGGTTTGTAAGTTTTTCTCTGTGGTGATTCGATTATGGGTTGATTTGTTTACCTCCGGTTCCGTGCACTCCATTTGCTGGTCACTGAACCAGCTCCACTCGATGATTCTCACTTGACTTCCTATTTTTATTTTCCGTGCCGATTACTTGTGCAGGATCAAGACTATTTAAAATAAAATAAATACATTCAATTCATACGAACATATTCATTAAATCGTCACGCCGACGTATATCAACAAACTTTAATTTTTATCGAGGCTGCAATGAATATTAAATCAAAAATTCTCCTCCTTATAGTGCAAGAAGACTAGTGTTTCACTATAATTCACAATCAATGCCGCTTAATTCAACATCTTTTATAATGAATATACCGGATAGACAAAAAATCTGCTCCAACGCCGCCTGGAGACCTATATGGCCTTAAAAAATTCAGAGGTTTGGTTCAAAAAGTATATCTTGCATGCTCGCGAGGTTATATACAGTTACTAGCATATACAATATCCATAGCAGTAGTAGTAACTAATCAGCTGCAATCTTAATCAAAATAGCGAAGGACAATACATCAAAAATCGTCTTCCTTATGGTTCACAAAAACCCACTCCATATAAACCGAAACACCCCAGTTGTAACTCACAGGCAGTGCAGTGTAAGTCAACATTTGTTATAGTTAATATACCTGCAGACAAAAAGTCTATCCAATGCCGTCTGGGAACTTAGCTGGCCATGACAAATTCAGAGGTAGGGTTCAAAAACTATATCTTGCATGCTCGAGAGATTATATCCAGTTACTAGCACACACAACATCCATAGTAGTAGTAGTAACTAATCAGCTGCCATCTTAATCAAAATATCTAAGGACAATACATCACAAATCGTCTTCCGTATGGTTCACAAAAACCCACTCCATATAAACCGAAACACCCCAGTTGTAACTCACAGGCAATGCAGTGTAAGTCAATATTTGTTATAGTTAATATACCTGCAGACAAAAAATCTATACCAATGCCGTCTGGGGACTTAGCTGACCATGACAAATTCAGAGGTATGGTTCAAAAACTATATCTTGCATGCTCGAGAGATTATATCCAGTTACTAGCATACACAACATCCATAGTAGTAGTAACTAATCAGCTGCAATCTTCATCAAAATAGCGAAGGAAATTACATCAAACATTGTCTTTCTTATGGTTCACGAAGACCTATTCCGTACAAACCGTAATAGCCTAGTTGTAATTCACAGACAATGCAGTGTAAGTCAACATTTATTATAGTTAATATACCTGTAGACAAAAAAATCTATACCAATGCCGTCTGGGGACTTAACTGGCCATCACAAATTTAGAGGTATGGTTCAAAAACTATATCTTTGACGCTGTAGACGTAGAGAAGTATACATAGTTATTAGCATACAATAGATATACAGCAACTTATAATTAATTGGCTTCAATAATGATTAAAACAGTGTGGAATATTATATCAAAAATGGTGTTCATTATGGTTCACGAAGACCGACACGGTACAAAACGAAATAGTTTGAGTATAGTTCATAAGCAATGCCGTATAAGTCAACGTCTATTAATTATAGTTACTATACCAGACAGACACATAATCTATACTAACGCCGTCTGGGAACTTAACTGGCCATGACAAATTCAGATGTTTGGTTATGGTTCAAAAATGATATCTTTGACGCTCTAGAGAATTATATACAATTATTGGCATAAAAAATATCCATAGCAATCTATAATTAACGAGATGCAATCTTCTGTTATAGTTAATGTACCTCACACTCGAAAAATCTATGTCTGTGCTATCTAGCGACTTGGCTGATTATAAATATTCCAAACTTTTTTGGTCATGGTTCAAAAATAATATTTTGATAGGTCTACTCTAGATTATTATACACAGTTATTGGCTTTGTTGTAATAATTATAATAATTTCTAATAAACCAGCACACTAGCAATATTTAATTAATTAGCTGTATTCTTTGTCGAAATAGCGAAAGATATTATATCCAGTTTCCTTATGGGCCAATCTAGATCAACATTTGATATAACTAGTGTAGCCGACAAACGAAAACTCTATATATGTGCCGTCTGACGACTTAGCTGACCATAAAAATTTCAGAAATTTTTGGTCATGGTTCAAAAATCTTGTATGCTCCACGTTAGAGTATGATTCCCGTTGTCGTAATTACGATCACAATAATAAACTAGCATACAAAATATTCACAACAACTTGTAAACAATTAACTGCAACTGCAACTGCAACTGATACATATTTCATCAAATCCATGGTTCACAAGGAACCACACGGTACAAACCGAAATAGTTTGGGTGTAAATTACAAACAATTCGGGTTAAGTCTATGTACAATATATGTAGTTAATATACTTCACGAACGCAAAATCTATATCAGCACCGTCTGGCAACTTAGCTGGCCATGAAAAATCTCGAAGTTTTTGATCCTGGATCAGAAATCATATGTTGAATACTCTAGGTTATTATTGACAGTTCTTCGCGTTGTCGTAATAATTACAATAATCTCTAATAAAGTAGCATACAACATATGTACAGCAACTTATAATTAATTAACTGCAATCTTTACCAAAATATCCGTAGACATTGCACTTTATGATTCATGAACACCCCTCCGCTACAAACCGAATGAATCCGAGAATTCACAGGCAATGCGGTCTAAGTCATCTCTTATAGTTAATGTATTTTACAGACACAAAATCTATACTACTGCCGTCTGGCGACTTAGCTGGCTCTGATGTAAAAGATTTTTGCTCATGGTTCAAAAATGTTATTTTAGATGTTCTAGAGAATTATGTATACTGTTAGTGTTGTCGTAATAATTATGATAATCTCTAATACCAAATATATATTGCAACTTATAAATAATTAACTGTAACTGCAACTATATTTATATAAAAAGTCCTCTCCTTATGATTCTTAAAGACACACACGGTACAAACGGAAACAATGAGGGTGTAATTCACAGACATTGTGCTTTAAGTCTACGTGTGTTATAGTTAATGTCCCTTGCAAACATGTCATGAAAAATCTAGAAGTTTATGGTCACGGTTTAGAAATCGTGTCTTAAATGCTCTAGGATATCACATACAGGATATTGGCGTTCTAATAATTTTAATAATCTCTAATAAGTTAATACACAAAATATGTATAAGAAAGTTATCAATAATTAACTGCAATCTTTATCAAAATAATTGTAGATATTATATCAAAAATTATCATCGTGATTGACAAAGACTCCCACTGTAAAAAATGAATGTTTTGGGAATGAATCACAGAAAATGTGCTTTAAATCAACATCGGTTACAGTTAATTTTAGTCACAAACAAAACATTTATACATCTGTGCCGTCTGGTGATTTAGTTGGATGTGCAAAATCCAAAGATTTTTGGCCATCGGTCAAAAATCGTATCTTGACTCTCTTAGACCTTAGATTAGAATGATATATTGTTGACAGCGAAATAATTTTAACAATCCCTTAAAGCTTAAAGCCTGCCAATCGTGCATAGTAATTTACATATTCATAACGTCTTATAATCAGTAACAAACTGGAATCTTCATCAAGACCTTCTTAATTCGTAAAAAAGGCATGTTTTGATGATTGTTTTGATGAATATTATACCAACTGATAATAACTGTAATTAATGCAGATGATAGATATCGCCAATAAGTTGATATAATCGGCATAAGCAAAACAATCACGATCTGGGGATGTAGCTGGCCACAAAACAATCAAAATAATCTCTTTCTTGAACACGGTAGCATAATATATAGACATTCCCTGCGTCAAACTAATCATGGTAATCTATTATAAACTGCCATACAAGAATATTTATCAAATTTAGATTCAAACTGCAATTTTTAGAGACAGTCACTAATGCCAATACCAATAAAATCGAAAAATCTGTTTGTAATACATCAACAGTTAAATACAATTTTCAAGTAATAATTGACTTACTAGACGGGAGAAATCTATACATGTGCAGTCTGACGACCTAGCCGGCTGCAAAAAATTAAAAATTATAGACAACTTATGATAGTGTCGTTAAGTTCTTACACAAAAATATTCATAGCAACTTATAATTAAGTAATTAACACATACTGTAATGTTTGCAATTTTTAACGTCAGTAATAGCGTTGATTGATAAGTTTAAACTTATCAATCAACGGTAATAGTACGCACCGCTCGCAGAACGTAAAATGGAATCTATATAATCTGATGAACTATCTGGCTGAAAAATATCAAAAGCTTTCGAAAATTATACCGCTGCTATCCAAATAATTCCAATAAACATGAAACAAGCAACTAATAATAAGTGAACAGAATATATTACCTTTGTCATAATTATAATGGCGTTGACATTAAATAAAAAAAATATTTATATAGAAAAACGAAAATTTCTAGAAAAAGAAAAATTTATATTTACGCTCTGACGATCTAGATGGCCACAATAAATCAGTATTATACAGGAAATCTTACATAGTAATATACAGCAATTAAGATTATCGAAATAATTCTGAGAGATACAGAGATATTTACTCAAATTTAAGCATAATGACAATCACTAATAAACTGTTATAGAAAAATATCCATAGCAACTTATGATTAACTGATTAATACAAACTGTAATCTTTCTCGAGGCAGCATGAATATTAAACCAAAAATCATCTTCTGCTTGCGTATCTACAATTCTAAAACAATGTAGTATAAGCCAACATCAACGATTGTTGATGCATCTCGTGGAAAGGAACGTGTATGCTCTGGCGATCCAAGAGGCCACAAACATTTAGGTATAACCATAACTCGAATGCCGCAAAATAATAAACAGTTAGGCGTTTATAGGAACACGCCATTAATTAATTAGCGGAAAATCTTCATAGAAATTTCAAAACTGCTTTTTATAGTTCGCATTTTTCAACGATGACCAAATCGAAAAGTCTACGTCGTAGACAGTTTAGACGAAGCTAATGTCAACAATTGTTAATATACCAAAAAGAAATAAAAATATATAGGTGCACCAAAGCAAAAAAAAAACTGTTAGTATATTTTACTAAACAGCGCAGTCAAAGTTGACTAAGTTAACTAACGATAAAATATAAGCACGATGTGGTCAGGACTAGACCTAGACCTAGACGGCCATAACCGATTCAGAGGTTTTGTTCAGAATCCAAAAATCACTCCTAAGATATGTAGAACTACCTTAAATAGATAGTAAAAGGATTTGAAAATGTTTATACGTTATACGTGTAAATAATAAATGTCATGTATACTATGTTGAAATATATTTCCACTTCCATTTCATTTAATTTTTTTTAAATGCTTCGTGTTTTGCGGTGTTGTTTTCCATAATGCGTGTTTAAAGTGCCAAAAAACATATAGGACCTACAGCTTAACGCTAGCTCCAAAGCGTGGAAAGTGTATACACGTCTATATTAGGGAAAATATATTAAGCATCAGACCTCACTGATTTACCATTGCCAATGGTCTTTTGTTAAACCGCTATAACTTCTAATTGTTCTACTTCTATTTAGAAAAAATTTAATAAATAATAGAATCTTTTAAATGTTTTGTTTAAACGACAACTTTTATATTTGTCATTACTCTAACAAACATACTTTAAAATAATTGTAACTTATGTACAATAAAATTCCTTCTAACTTTTTGATACATTTTGTAATAAAGCCATTAACAAATCATCTTAGTTAGATAACCCTGTATATGTTCGATTTATTTTTCTCCCAAAATTAGTAATAAATTAATACGATTTTAAAAATGATATTTGGCTGGTCCGACTTTCTTGTATATTAAATATGAGTTCCACAATTTACACAATAAAATAACATATAAACATGTTCGCCTCCACGCTCACCAGATCTAAACCCAACCATTTCAAGCTTTTTGCCAACCATAAGAATTCGTTTCGTGTTGCTTGTCCAAACATGTTCAAAAAGGCAGAAACAGACTTCAGAGAATTATTCACTGAACCCTCTCTAGAGGTCAATTAACATACAGTAAAGCAATTAAAAAATAATTAAACGGAATTAAGCATGCAAATAATAAAATTCAAACAGGTTGCAGCAACAAATAAGTGGCGATAACGTATGGATCATTAACCTCTTAAAATTCAACAGTGTTAAATAAAGAAGGCAATGAAAGGTGTAATTGATAACAGATGATCGTCTGCAGTTTTCCGGCGCGTTGCTTGTTCAATGGATGTTCAGCGTGTTTTATTCATCAAATATCCATCGCTAACTCAATTAAACATGGCTCGAGATTCGATTTCTTCCGATGAATGCTTCGCATGCACTCCAAGATGATGCTCACCACATACACTGTTAAAAAAGTCGGCTTTACAGGTTTTTTCTGTAGCCTGTAACAGATTGTGGAAACCATTAATTACATGTTCAACGAACATTATCGGTGTTTAGTTTTAAATGTTTTGTTCATTTTAATTATCTAGTCTATAAAATGGTACGGAAATTAAATTTTTTACTATAGTAGTTATCGGTAGCCCTTACGAAGGTATATTTCTTATTGTTAATAGTTTCGTAAGAGCATACTAAGAAAGATAAATATTTAAATTTACTGGATTCTCGCGACCACTACCTAATAGAACATCTACATTACAATTGATTTAACGAATCAAAGAGTTTCTTACTTGAATGCATATACAAAATGTCTCTAAAGGGTGTATACAAAACGCTACCACATATTCCTAAGATACGAAATTTAATAAAAAATAATGGTACAATTTAAGTCAACTTACGTATATACGAACATGTACGGTTACGGAGTTACAGCCTTAGTTGGACCAATCTTTTGAAATTTTATGTGCATACGTTACTTATCAGGTTGGAGGCTTAGTTCGCTTTAATCAGAGGCGTCTCAAGCGGGAGCGTCAGGTAGTGTTTTCTACAATATCTTTTACATTTCTTCTTATTTTTATAAACACTTTTCCGTTAACGCTTAGTTTACGAGATACAACCCATTTAGCGTTATTAATAAATAAAATTATGCTGAGATAAAACATTTGTTCGGTTGTACCTTGTAAAGTAATCGTTTGCAGACAAATGTTTATATGAACTTCTTTATTGTTTTGTTATCCCGAAACTATGTTGCTAAATTAATCCCCATAGTTTTCAAATTAATTAATTAAAAATTGAAATCTCAAAACGGTTGGGTTTATCGACTTTTAACAGGAATACATTTTTGTTTAATTTTGCAAACCAAATTTAAAAAAAGAAAAACAAAATAATGTAAAAGATATTCTGGAAAGCAGTACCTGATCCTCCCACGAGACGCCTCTGGTGCACTTATTAAAACGAAACTAAGCTCTCACATGCAACCTTGATGAGTAACGTATGCACGTAAACATTGGTCCAATTATTGCAAAAGTGATCGGACAAGTCTCACTGTATAAGACTGTAACTCCGTAACCGTACAGGTTTGTATATAGGTAAGGTGGGTTAAGTAGCCTATTTTGGTCTCAGGAATATGTGGTAGTGTTTTGTAGATACCTTTTAAAAACACCTTGTATAACCTTACATTTGAATCATTTCTCCTTTGTTCTCATCCCTTGCTTTAAAAGCTAATGGTGTTGGTTGAATTGCATTTACAATAGAAATTTAGGAAAAACAGTTTATATTATTTTGACATGTTTCAATGAAAATAGGGGGACCTGAAGATGGCTATTTACTGACCATTGGCATATACATAAAACAACAAGAAGAAGAGGAAGAAGAAGAAGAAGAAGACGAAGAAGAAAAAGAAGAAGAAGAAGAAGAAGAAGAAGAAGAATTTTGCAGAATGCTATATTTAAAAGTAAAAATAAGATACATATTTTACATACATCAATTTTTTCAAATTATTGATTATTATAATAGTATATTATTATACGAGTTTCATAAGAGGGCATATTGTAGCACGCGTGGGTTTGGGGCACGACGAGCGTAGCGAGGAGTGCTCCAATGGAACAAGTGCTACAATGCCCGTTATGAAACGAGTATAATATACTATTTTATCTAC
>JABXWE010038411.1:0-11582 GCA_014611495.1 Limonius californicus
ATTAAAAACAGAACATTTTAAAATATTTTACATTTGTAGCATGAAAATGTAACTTGTCATATTCTGTTACTAAAGTTACTAAATAATTGTAACGTGTTATAGTTACAATTACTGAAAACACAAAAGTAATTTAAGTTACTATTAAGTTACTGAAAAGTAACGAGTTACTAGTAACGAGTTACTTTTACTTAGTTACTACCCAACACTGAATGTATCGCATTCTGCGTTTCGAATGATGACTCCCTGGGGCTCCCGCTCTTATCTCGAATGGATTCCGATATGTATTTATTTAAATTTAAATTGTAAGAATAACCTGGTTGTAAATGCTGCTTTATGGTTTTCCCTGTTATATTAAAAGTTATTAAATATTAACCATATTTCGAATTATTTTATTATAATTGATTAATAGTTTATATCTTTACAAGCGTACCTAATCACGAAGACCAATTTAGCCACTAGATATTTTAAACGGAAAGGTAATATCAAAAGCCGGACAGATTAAAAATGATCGTAACTGATTAAGATAAAAAATATGGTTTATTTGATCTTCTTAAACAGTGACATAAATTGCGGAAATTATTTTATTTATTAATCTAATTTATGCCAATAATATATTTAATTGAATAATAATCAATCAAAAAATCCTACTATTAATATTCTTGAATTTAAGTATGGAAAAGTAAAAATAAATAATCATAACTTAAGCCTGTCCGGTTCGAAATTCTAGAAACTAATTTTGCTAACTCAGCTGTACATGCGATCCCATCACATAAAACAATTCAAATATGTTACTTTGTAGTTTATGTTTTAGTATCACCTCGAATTACAGATTCATTCGAATATTACTCAAATTATATTTCGATTACAAGTCGAACAAGGAAACGGAAGTAATCCGAAAAGTTTTTATCATTCGAAAAATTTATTAGCATCTTGGTGACGCATGCATAATCGAATATTTCGAATGATTATATTCGAGATACGCGCATCACTAGTACAAACTGTTGTTGTTTCTTACATCACATACACAGACTGCCAATATTAATTGACCAACTTTTAAACGTTAAAGTCTTGATTTCTTAAAAGTGGTTGTGGCATGGGAAAATGTAAATTAGTGCGTAGTAAGATTTTAAAAATGAGGGTGTTGGTAGGTCAGTTGGCATCGATTATGACTGTGGTTGGTCTCCCAGAATACGACGATAGTTATTTAAAACCTTGTGCTCCAACCTACCACACACAATTCCCCATTCCGATTGGTAACCGTGGGGTCTTAATGCAGAAAACCTTCGCTGAAATTCTTATCGTTCCGATTTCACGCTAAACTGTAGGTCCCTCGTGTTTCTACCTTAGCGCTTAGGAGATGAAGTAGTCAGAGAAGATGCCGGCGTCCAGCAATTGGACGAAGAGGCTGTTGACGAACGAACATTTTATGTTGAATAAATGATCCAATCGGCCTTATTGTTATTTCAGTATGGTTTGTGTTTTACGTATTATAAGTAGATCGTTTACAATGAATAGTCTATTTAGTAAATTGATTGTTAGAAAGCAACAACTGTAAGGCATACTTTTGCTAGCTCATATTAGATTTCCATTTCTATTAATTTTACGAATCATTAGGCATTTCCCAACTTTTAAAAATAAGTTATTAAATATGATTTGTTCGGAAATCCATTTTCAAAATGAGTAATTTAGGATCAAATTGAAAAACGATTTCCCTTTTTCTAAAAGAAAATGGAATGTCATTAATTTATTGGTCTCAGCGTTGAGACCCGAGGATTTTTGTTCTTAGTTACTTTAAATAAAAACGGATCGCCTTAATGAGAATTTAATACCTGTCTGAGCATCCTTGCTCGGTAACCGCCGATAATTGCAGTCGCAGTTGGAAACTCCTTCAACTTTTCGTGTCGAGAAGGAAAAGCTTAAAATGTAACCACCAACTTTGCGCTCTAATTACCGTTTCTCGAGTTTCTTCACGCACGAAATAATGTAAATATATTTAAGCAGCGCATTATAGATCTAATCGGAACACGCGGCGCGAAATTGATTTCGGACGTGATTAAACTTGATAACTCTAATGACAGGCTGGCTTTTCCAAAACAAATTTTCCGTTATCTGTTTCTTTGAGAGAGGAAAATCGCGGATATTGAAATAACCGTCATTTGTGTGCTGTAATTTTACGCCTATTTTAATCCTATCACCAAGGCTCGGAAACTGGGGCTTGGAGGATATTTATTGCGTAACTGATAACCTTGTCGTCAACACCCAAGTTTTTGTAGTTGGCTGCGATTCTCATGAATCTTCTATTAGTAATTTCTCTTGAACTCGTAAAAACGGTTATATCGCAGATACCGATTCATTTATAACAAATATTACGATTGTTTTATCTGCAGGTTTATTGTTAATTCGGTCTCTCTACCGATATATCGCAAAATCTTGACGCATCTGATTTCGTGTTAAGAATTTTAACTGAACTAAATGCTCTTTTCATATTTTCTAACTGTCATATACTATTTGTTAACGATCTGAAACCATTCAGTGCCATAGCCACATATAAAGCAGCAGTTGTAAAGAAAAGTCGAGAAGCTACTATTCAGCTATAAAAGTATGACGAAATTAAAGAAAATACATTTTTATCTAATAATTTCAACGGGATTTCAAATTAATTTCTAGGAAAGTCTCTAAATCCTTCTCATAAGCTGTCTAATTTATTAAGTATAAGAGTACTACACTTTTGGGTAGCATCAGGTTTAGAAAGTTTACAAGGGTAATACCGGCAGAGAAAGCAAGTTAGAGAAAAAAAGTATTATTAAAATTTTCTCCTGCACATCCTGTATTGGTATCTCCAAATTGAACCATAGCGTTTAGTGTGCAACATCTTGCTATAATAACAAATTGTTTTTCATTTAATTGTGCCGAAACGTTTTTTGTATAGTTGTTAATATGGCCTTCTTGTTGCTTGCTAGAATAACAGGAGTGGTAGTACTACAAAAATATATTATTTTATAACCGGACAGAACTGTATTTGATTAATACATATTACTGTACCAAGACTAAATATTCTGGTTGATGATTCACCGTAAGCGTACAAAGTTACTTTTAGTTATATTGTATTACTGTGCGGAATCATAATCAAATTACTGCTGATTAAGATATGTTACTGCTTAGATCTAGTTTTGACTTTTTTTCAGGGATAGCAGTAGTATAAAAATGTTGTTTTCTTAATTACTATACATAACTGTATTTGACTCATACATATTACTGTTACAAGACTGAATATTGTGCTCGATGATTCAGCGTGAACGAAGTTAATCTTAATTGGATGATATTGCTGTGGGGAATCATAACCAAATTACTGCTTATTAAGAAAAGTTAGTCATCTAATGTAATATTACTGATGTTGATTAATTGTTGAGTTGTTTTTATTGATGATTTACTGGAATAATGTGTAACAGCGGAGAAATGGGTTTTCGAGAGTGGCAGTAGTATAGAAATGTTGTTTTTTTATTACTAGATAGAATTGTAGTTGACTCGTATACATGTTACCGTTCCAAGACTAAATATTCTGCTCGATGATTCAGCGTGAACGAAGTTAATCTTAATTTTATCATATTACTGTGGGGAATCATAATCAAATTACTGCTTATTAAGAAAAGTTAGTCATCTAATGTAATATTACTGATGTTGATTAATTGTTAAGTTGTTTTTATTGATGATTTACTGGAATAATGGGTGACGGAGCGGAGAAATGGGTTTTCGAGAGTGGCAGCAGTATAAAAATGTTGTATTTTTAATTACTAGATATAACTGTATTTGACTCGTACATATTACCATTCCAAGACTAAATACTCTGGCCGATGATTCAGCGTGCACAAAGTTAATCTTAATTGTATCATATTACTGTACTGAATCACAATCAAATTACTGCTTATTAACAAAAGTTAATCATCTATTGTAATATCTCTGAAGTTTGTTGATTGGTTGTTGTTTATATTGTTGCTTTTTCTGGATTAATGGGTCACAGTGAAGAAATGGTTTTTCTGTTCCATGACAAAATATTCCCGTCGATGATTCAGTGTAGGTGCACAAAGTTGTAATTGCATTTTATTACTGTGCGGAATTATTATCAGGCGCTGATTAAGAAAAGTTCGTCATTAATGTAACATCGTTGATGTTGATTCCTCTTACTGCTCATATATAGTTTTGACTAATAAATGATCCTTTGCTAATCCATCACCTGTGACTGATTGTTAAGTTGCTTTAGTTGTTGCTGTACTGAAATAAAGGGTGACAGCGGAAAAATGGGTTTTCCGGATAGGCAGTACTATAAAATCATACAGAACTGTATTTGACTTGCACATATTACTGTACCAAGACTAAACATTGTAGATGATGATTCACTGTAAGCGTATTCCTAATTGGTTTACTCTGCGAAATCATAATCAATTTACTGCTTATTAAGAAAAGTTAGTTATCTGATATAAAGTCGCAAATGTAGATGTTATTTTGCTAATTTGTAGTCAGTGACTGGTTGGTGACTCACCTGACTGAATATTGTAGATACTATTTGATGAGATCTAGAAAGTTAACTTATTTGATAGTTTATTAATATTTCTTTAAGTTATTGTGGCCGCTCATCATCAGTTGTTCAGTATGCGTTTGATTTATCTGCCTAAATATTGTGGATGTTTATTCTTAACTATATAGAATATTAAAATATAAAGTGTATTAGCGCTACGCACCAGTTGGTATAACTAATTAGTAAGAATTAACACTAATTTGAAGAAACAGTTGAAGTATTGATCCATCTTAGTGCATACAACTACGTTCTGTGTAAAATCATACTGTATAACTTGAATAAACGTTGTGGATATACTATTGGCTAGGTGTATAAACATGTATATATTTATATATTATGTATATCTCCTTCTGCTTCTTTCTTTATCGTTTCTTATTATTACCGCGCTTACTCATTGTCGAGGTGGTGTGAAGCAAGGCTAAGCTGGTATGTTGCACAACAGTGACAGACTCTGTGGGTTTCCATATTGTTAGTGTGCCATTAATTTGGTCCCTAACGGAAAATGAATACCAGAACCCAGTACCGACCGCAGAAATAATTATATAAATTTCTGGTTCCTAGTGCGACTCGAATCGGGAAACTTTCGGTCTATCACCTCCAAAGCCCAAAGTAGATATTTAACTACAAGTTACATCGTCTCCTACGAATAACATGTTTGACTAAACAGTTATACGGTGATGATTGGCACAGTTTAAAACCAGGCTACAGACTGAATGGTACCGAAAAGGAATTGGTACAGTAACATGTATGCGTGCTATATCTGTATATATATATATGTATAAAATGCTATGATATTTACCCTATATTTATATTATTATTATAAACTATACCTATTACTATGATAATCTTACTAGATAACCCTGATATGATGTGATTTGGGGCTTCGTAATGCCTTACGTATGTATAAAAGAATACTATTTTGATGGTTGGAATTTATATTTTACCTGAAATTGTTTGTACTTAGTTGGATTATCATGATAAGAATGTTGTTTATAAATTTTTATTGATTAAAATTGACAAATGTATTTAAAAGATTGTATTGATAAGAATTGACAAGTTTATACCTAATAAGAGAAAAAGGTCTTTTACGATCTTCGGAAGGTGCTGAGTAGTGCCATATTTGGATTTAAAGTGAGGTGTAAGTGAACATTCCTTAGAGAATGATGTGGAGACGTCTTTGTGCTACGTAGGGAATATTTTTGGTTGTCCTAGGCGAAGTTAGAAGTCCTAGAAGGTAGATTTTGTTAATTCATATTTTATAACATTGTAATTATTTATATTTGAAGGATTATTTTGTATTTGAGATATGGAGATTGTTTGGTTTGTATTTTATATTACGTAGAGGTAGTTTTAGAAGAGGTTTTATGAGTTAGAATGACTTTATTTATTAACTGTTTGAGAAATTGTAGAAATGTATTAATTTTGAGGTTTGTTTTCTTGGGTTTACACGCATAAATAATTAATGTGCAGCGTGTATAGGTATTTCTGTATATTTGTTTATTACTATTATTTATGTTTAATGTGTTTTTGGCCAGTTGTATGTGATTTTTATCAAAATTTAGTAATTTTTAATATATGTAAATTTTTATGTCAGATCTTGGAATTTTTGATGTCAAAAGAATTGTAATTTTATCAGAATAATGATTTTGAAGTTAGTTTGTTAAAATTTTGTATTATAAGATGATAATTAAGAGATTTATTATATTTTATTACAGCTGTAGATTGAAAAGATAATTATTTAAATTTTCATTGGTCTGTTTTCAATTTGAGATGTGCAGAAGGTACCAAATTTGGTCAATTTTGAAATTTAGTCTGGGTTTAGAGCTCAAAGAAAGAGCAAGTATTTAATTTTCTTATAAAATTCATATATAAAACTATTAAGGTTAATTTTTGCTAATTTTGGGGTGTGGCCAATTTTGTATATGATTTAACCTCTTTTGGAGGTTATATTTCGTTAAAATTGTTAAGTGTAAACAATGTTTATTTAATTTCAAAGGTTAATTAGTATAATGTGTTTAATTTGAAAAGAAATAGAACTTATAACCTGAAGTGCAAAGTTAAAATTGTGTTATTTCTTCCAACGTTCCTAAAAAAATTAATGAATATAATATTAAAAGTGAGTTCATTACTTCATTATAAAGAAAAGTCAACTTACGTAATAGGTAATGAGAGTATTATAAAAGTGTAAAGTGTAATCTGGAAACTTCTCATTCATTTACTAAAATTGTAAATGATTTACCAACGATCGAGGTCGTGGATGCAGCCAGACGGGAACATAGAAGTGTATTGCTGAATTTGGCGGGAATTTAATGACAATGCAGTCATAAGGAATTTGGAGGTACACTTTGCGGCAACATTTTGCATTGCAGATAAGTTTCTATTTAAGTTTTATATGTATGTGTTTTACTTATCATTATATTTATATAACTATCTGTAGCGAGGTCACGAACTGTTACCCTGAGATATTTATGCAGGTTTTTTTATATGCTGGGAAATTAAGAAATTGATTTATTTGTGTAGATAAGTATATTTCATTTCATTTATATTATTGGCGTAACCAACAAATAGAATTTAATTTTTGAGCTAATCGAGGTAAAAGAAAATTTTATTTAGTTAAATAATTTAATTATTTATTTTTATAATTCATAGCAGATATTTATGTCACCATCAACGTGGGGTGAATTATTTATTTATATAAATAATACATAGCAATATATATACAAAACCCATTTATCTCTGGATATATATTAATTTTTTCTCATTATTTACCTGGGGCGAATCATTAAATACCTTTTTAGTAACAACTTATATTTATCTTTTTTTAATTTTGGTCATTGCTTCATCTAACGGTATAAAATTAAATTTGCCTCGGTAATGTTATTGCATAATAATCTATTTCGTTTTGACAATACTGATTTGATTCAGTCTGGCACATCTGTGCGGTAAGAAATATAACCTATTTGACTTTATATTAATAATCCAATGTGGTTTACCTTATTATTATTATTATTATTTATTATTTAAATAAATGACACCTTAGCTGTATCCCTCAAGCTTTTACAGTTACATGGAAACCTCGTAAATCTTCCATTTGCATTTTCCCTTTCTACAAATAAAACACCATTTCACGCTGCGTAGACAAAGAATAATTCGCGAAAGCTCCCTTTTTCCAATGGTGCGTTGTCAAGGAAATGAATATTTACGTACCTACATCTTGTCAGCCTGGATACTATTGTGTTGCCTAATGTTCTAGTTTTTCTTTGTTATTTTGAAAGTTCGAAGTTTGACTACACCCTGCGACCTACTTACGAAATAGCCAACTGCATTCCTGTTCAAGGAATGGAATGTCATCAACTGAACTTGAATGCAAGTTCAAAACTTCAATTGGAATTGTCTTTAATACGTGCCTAGTTTTGAACGATATGTCATAACTGTGCGTACGACTGAATTCCTTGCAAATTTGTCACTTGTCAGGTATCCTAATATTGCAGCGTACCTCGGGGAATAGCTCTGAGAATAGTTGTCTCCATGAAGCCAACGCCCACGCATTAATTAAAATTAACTTCGAGCAGCCACTTACAAGTCCAGCGGTGAAGTGGAGGAGAATATTCTGAACATTTATTTACAGCATGTAGTTGTTCATTAAACCCACTTTACATTATAATAAGAGCTCTCAAATGCAGAGGTAATACTAATTATCATTTAATATCAATTCATTTAGGAAACTGCTACCCCAATTCTACTTAATGCTGCATATTAAAATGTTATCACGTCGTAATAGCCACTTGGATGGCTTTCAATGCTGAGCTTAATAGAGCTTATTTATAATGACAAGCCCCCCAAACAAATATAATACACCGACTTAAATAAACTTGCATTCTCCCTCGTGCATATTTTGGAGCCCAACGGCTCAAGGGAGAGATTTCAACAACAAGGGAATGTAATAATTTAACTAAACGCGCTAGAATGCTGGGTTTTGGGTGATATAGATGTACAATGGCAGCCTGAATCCTGCAATGCTGTTCTGATTCTGTGAAAAGGTAAAGCAACAAAAGCTCCTTGATGTTTGTGTCTAGACAAAATATTTTCTCGACCTATATTACCTTCTCAACACTATTCTCCTATATTTGTTCAATTGTTAGTGGAAGTTTCTGAATTTCTTCTCAATGTATGCAACGGAACTGTAAATAAGAGTAAATTCAAGCGGCATAGGATGAATTTCGAACTATTCTGCTATAGATAATTAACTTCTCTACTTCGTCTCTTCAGTTGTATATTGTGTTATGCAACCAACAAAAACTTGCACAACTTGAATAGGGCTAAAGCGAGTCACTCCGAGTTGGTACGTTAAATTGTTTTATGGATAATTTTCAAGATTGACTTAACCGAAAACCGGGAGGGCCTTCCGACGAAAACTGTATAGCAGAGCCCTACCTTTGGTTAGTAAAGGTTGCACATCCTACTGGACCGTCGACATTACGATAACAGACGCCGCTCTCAATGTCAGAAAGAGTTTCACTTTCAGGAAGAAGCTATTTTTTCTGCAGGACAGAGGTATCTCCGCTAGCACTGCTTTGACATGGTGTTAAATCTGGTTTGGTGACCTTGACTACCTCCTGATGCTGCATAGTTAGCTCTTTTTCATCAGTTCGTCTGCTGAATAATTTAGAGCATATATTTCATGTAGTATTGGCCGGTTAGGTCTGGCAGTAAGAAAAAAATTTTGGATGGTCAACGCAAGTCATCACTACGGTTCACTATGTTTATAGAATGCTTCGTAATTGAAGACTAATGGAACGATGGAAAAGCTACTATTTAAAAAATTGATCCTACAATTAGAACAAAAGTCTCCAATATCTGCTTAGAAGCAGAGGAAAACTGTCTTAATTCTCTGTAATCATAACTGACTCGGTCAACTGCAACTGGCATTTTCAGGACGCCTGAGGGCTTAATTAAGCTTAATTAACAGTATATTACATAGATTGATCACACATCTGGTGAATACCATTACAGTCCGTGACTTAGTTGATATATGTTTAACTCTTATAAATTTGAATATTCCTAATTATGCCTTAGATACTCGTATTGCAACTCTTTTATATTTACACCAGATGGTTTTAAAATAGCACACTTGACTCAGTGTAAGTTCCTTAGTCTTTTAGCTATGTTATGGTAACATAACTGAATAGTTAACGTAGCAGTTTACTTAACTATGGTTATACTAAAATTCTACCACAGCTAGCTGATAAGATTCTGCAGGTAGTAAGTATCTTAATTACTAACAACTACCACTAATTGATGCAACTCGGCTAAAATAACGGGTGTTCAAAAACTAGTACGTTTGGAGCAGGCCATGAGTTAACAATACAAGAGACACAGTATGTCTTTACTTAAACATGAACCAAAATAAACGTCAAAATAAATTGAGGTTATAAACGAGGAACTTTAATTTACACTTAAAAATTAATTCATGAACAGCAAAGTGAATTACAGCTATAAACTAAAAATTTAGTTTACAATTTAATTGATTAAATGATTAAAATGTCCACCATCAGATTCAATACAAACTGCTGATGCACAAAAACCACATTTGGAAATTCATCACGGAATTCTGCAGTGCAGTTCTCTACTGAATAAGTCCAAACTCCGTCTACTTTTGTTGCATTGCGGAAATAACTTTCAACTATGAAAATTTTTTGTTCTAACGAAAACACCATTTTGTAATGCGCAAATTCTACCTACAAGAAATAATTTTTAGTACATAATGCGATTTTGGAACTAATTACTTACAGGAGAGACAAGTAATCAACTGTCAAATAACAATTATTTAGATAACCTCAAAACATCAGGTGTTTGCGGCTCGGCAGCTGGTTATGAAGCGACATACATTTACCGACGCATAACTGATGCACAGCCTACTATAAACGTGGGAGTTTTTGAACACGGTTTATTACATTTTAAAGTCATCTGCTTACAATGCTACAAAATTATGACTGTAGTAGGTAAACTGCCACATCAGATTGTATCTCAATGTATGAGTATCTGACACATATTTATGTAAAATTGTTACACTCACCAGAAAATAATTTACAAATAGTAACTAACCCAACGCTACAATGTACGAAAATTTCAAATTCACCACACTTTAATTGTATACTTTACTCAGCTAATTCTTGACATTAGCGTCTTAGTTAAGTTTCGATTTAGAGCTTATTCAATTATCTTTATGGCAATATTTCTTGTTGCATTTTGATATGTGTAACTCACAAAGATGTCAAGTAGTAGCAATTGTTCGATAATGTAATAGGTGGTAGCTAAGCCAGTTACATTATTCATGGCAAATATATAAGATTGAGATAACTGTTCATACGTTCAAGTCATTAGATGGAATTGTTATAGGTTATTTGGAATAACGAGTTTCTATAAATTTGGCTGACTACAAATATGTTAAGTAGTTACACCTAGGTAACGTCTGGCCTGTCTGAGTATAACAGTGCAATGAGCACCTGTCCAACTGCAGCAATAGAGACCATGTTAGGACTAACGCCCCTACACCTTCAGCTGCAAAAGGAGGCAATGCTACATGCGCTCACGCTTGCAAGGACAAATAAATTCAAATCAGGAGACCTGATAGGCCACTTAGGTATTCTAAGTCGCAGTCACCTAGAGCGAACCGCCTACAACGTATCGGATTTTATGCCAATAAAATACAACTTCGACCAACCTTTCAGAGTGACCATCACAGACCGGGAAGTGTGGTCCTCGGGAGGACCTTCCTTCAAGAAGGAATCCCTCCAGTGGTATACGGATGGTTCGAAGATGGAAGGAGGAGGAACTGGAGCGGGGTCTACGGACCCGGCTGCGTCATTTCCGAACCCCACGGTGCCGTAACTACCATCTTCCAGGCTGAGGTTAATGCCACAAACCTTTGCACAAAGATAATCCTAAGGAAGGGATATAACGGTGCAACAATTGACATCCTCTCAGACAGCCAAGCAGCAATAAAGGC
>JABXWE010038413.1:0-18711 GCA_014611495.1 Limonius californicus
TCGCCTTTCGGAAATGACAAAACTAAACTAGCTCTTCATAACAGTTGTATCCGGCCCTTATATACTTGGAGTATGTTAGAATTGCCTTTAATTATACCTCTTTCTAATTTTAATGGAGTGGTGCTACCTTTTTCTCAATACATTTAATATATGGTTAAAAGCACAATATTTTCGCTTTCTAAACCTCAATAGTTCTATTTAATCTAAGCTTGTTAAAGCCTAACTAAACTCTTCGAAACGGTTATAGTAGGCTCTAATATACTTCAAGTATCTTAGGCTTAGCTTGGCGCTAATATCGGGTAGAATTTTAGCTTCCTAAACGGCAAAACGGCGATAAAGGCTCACCTTTCCCAACTTTTCATAACAGTTGTATCCTTCCTTTTACTCAATACATTATTCTTGGCCTTAATACGCGGTTATAAACACAACATTTACAAACAATACAAAATATTCCGGTTGTTGGTACCTCTCGTCATATACAAAAAATCCCATTAACATGGGTCAAAAGTGCTACCTAAGAAAGTTCCAGCTCTTCAAAAGTACATCACCGAGGATGGTTGTTTTGGAATGTTTGGAAGTTTTTTGGATTCTGCGATCAAACTTGTAATAACTTACCCCAAAGAGCCACAAATGAGCGGAGGCTCCAGTAAATTCTGACATTTTTTTTTATGAAGGGAGTTTCGGTACTTTTTAGGAAACATTATGAAAATTTGAACCTTTGAACACAAAAAAGGTACTCTTGTTGAAAGTCAATACCTTACACCGTTTTCGAGATTATTTGAGGCTCATTGGGGTAAGATATTGCAAGTGTGATTACAGAATCGGTTTTGGCAGCAAAGTGTTCCAAATTTCGTAATCCCAGTTCAAATGGTTCACACGTTATTCCAAAAAGAACCACCCTCGGTGATGCACATTTGAAAAGCTGTGTCCATCTTAGGAAACATGTTAATAGGAAGTGTTTTGTTTATTTCGACGAAAAGAATATTTTGGTACCTTTTTATAAAAACAGCCAGTATTCGTTTCGCCATTAATTAAACTTCTGGGTAGTGGACCCAGTGGTTCTACCTTTTAGTTAATACATTGGCCCTCTAAACCACAACATTTCGATGTAATCTCACCTTCCTTGATAACAGCTCTTTGAACTAATTGTATCAGGCTCTAATAGACGAGTATATCTGAGTTTGCTTTTAATTAAACTTCTTGGAAAGTTTGATCCAATGAATCTACCTTTTTCTTAATACCTTGGCGCTGATATGTAGTTGACAGCACAATTTAGGCTTTCTAAACCGCGATATTTCTATTTACTCTAAACTTTTGAAATAACAACTTGTGACTAACTGAACTCTTTCGAAAAGTTATATCACGCTCTAATATACTTTAAGTGTATTAGGCTAGCCTTTATTTAAAGTTCTTGGTATGTTTGATCCAGTGGTTCTACCTTTTACGTAGTGTCTTGCCCCTAGTCTGTTGTTGAAAGCAAAATTTTAGCTTTCTAAACCGTAATGCACGTCAAATACATTAGGGTTGCATTTTTTTATATGTTTGGTCCACTGGTTTTACCTTATAATCACTGTCTTAGTAGTAAATGCTAGTTAAAACAGGATTTAAGCTTTCTCAACCGCATGCTTGCTATGTGGACTGTTTAATTACATTTTTTTATTAATGATTTTCTAAAAATTCCACCTTCTGATTAATACTCTGGCGCTATAAACTTATTTAAGAATAAGTGCAAGCTGTAATCGGCTTTAAGAGTATTAAGCTTACCTTTCTCTAAACGATTCGCTAAGATTTATTCAGTAGTTGCATCTTCTATTCAATCTCTTTACCATTTCTTCGTTGGAATAGAAACGAAATTTACACCTACTGTACAGGAGTATTTTAGGCTTTTGAATACTTAATTCAATTTTTTTGTTGGTTGCACTTCCAATTAATACCTACCTTGGCGGTAATTTACATAAAAGTAAACATTAATCCAACCGATTTAAACTGCTTTAAATAAATTAAAAATACATCAGCGAACTGCATAGCCAGCTAACGCAGTAGCCTCACCTTCTAATAAATACCTTGGGGATACTACCAAGTCGCAGGTTAAACAGCAAAATTTAACTAATCTGTAGCAAACGTAAGAGCACATCCAAATTGACTTTATCAGTTTAGTAATTTTTTTCTCATTCATTCATACTACCCTCCCCCACCCCCCGCGGAACCGCTTTCGCATTACTTCGGGATTTGAACAGCCCAGCCGCTCGGCCACATTTGGCTGTGACGTCGAGTGGCAGCGCGTTCCCGCACTACTCCACCGATGCCCCTCATCAGTTTAGTAACTGGATATTACTGATCTTACCTTTAAGTCCAACGGTCTTCAAACTTTTCCAATAATCAACTCATTTTTAAAAGAAGAAATATTGATGTTTTCTTCATAGATATGAAATACCAAAGCTCAAATATTATAGTAAATAGTTCCCCCAAGGTTTTTTCAATTTTGCGTGCCATTGTTAACTTCGTAAAGAATTTATCTTCATAGATATTTCTTAGCCATGTTTGTGTTAGACAAGGCAAGGTCTTTAGTTCCTACTTGGCAACTTAGTTACCGAAATATGTATTAAGGTGTTCCAAATGTCGTGGCAGTAAGGGATTTCTCAAAGTTGATCCACCGTTATCCTTCAATCCTATTACAAAACTTTTGTAAAATGAATCTGGAAAGAGTATTAGTAAACTCTAAATTGCTATCAGTACATAAAAAATTTCGTTACATTTAGCCCAGTGAGTCCACATTGAATTATAATTATTTGCTGAAATAATATTTTACAACTATTTACACTAAATTGTAAAGCATTTTATACATATTAAATCAACCTTTTACGAGTCTCCGCCCAGTGACCCCACCTTTTAGCTATTATTCAAACTATAAATAGGTTTTAGTTGAGAACTGTTCTGTTGCGTTGAAATATTTATTTTATGCATTACATAAAAACAATCATTGGATTAGGCTCCTTCATAAATTTGGCCCAATGATCTCAACTCTACGAAATAGTTGTATGTTGTTTGTATCGTATTAACTGTTAATACGTGGCTTGGTCAATTTGACCCAATAGTTTCACCTTTTGAAGCATTCGTGTATTTTCGTGCTTTCGTTGTATTAAAATAGCCTCTATATTAAACTCATTTGTAATTCATCGAATAGTCTCACCTTTTCATCTTTTAAGTCTTCGATATTGGCGTATTCTGCTTTCATTATACCACAACAAACCTTTTGTGAAACTCCTGTATAAATTTCACAAAATGCTCTGACTCATTAGTCTATAACACTTGGAAACAGTTGTTTCCTGTTTCCATTATGTAAAAGATACTTTTATGGGATCTAAGAGTCTCACTTTATCACCCTTGTATCGCACTTCTGTAATATTGGCACGTATTGTCCTCGGTTGGCGAGATGGCATGAGAGGGCTGAAGTAAGAGGAATTCGCATCTTATTGTTAGAAGCAAACGTTAACAATAAACAAACTTGCGACGTCTACTACCTGCTTTGAAAACATTTACTAATATAACTAAATATAAGCATTACATTTTTAGTTGTATAATATTAAAATTATTTGTAAGAAAGTACATATTCAATTTCACACAACAAACATTTAACAAAATTAATTGTAAATCAATCAAATCAAATCCAATATTGATATCACTTTTGTATTATTTCATACTATAATTTAGTACAGCATATTCTCAATACATATTAGACCGCAAGCCACATGCATTTCGTCGGCCGATTACAATACCTTTCCTGGTAACATTTTAGACAATATATTTGCCTTGTAAATTAAACCTTGATTATAATAGATTTCTGAAATTTTTTTCTAGGCACTTCTATGAGATTTTAAGGTACATTGTGTACCTTTTACAAAACATTTTAACAAGTTAGGCCTAGTGATCCTACCTTTTTGTAAATAACTTGGCAATATGAACCGCTTAACATCAAAACAAAAATTTAACTATTCTGCGTGTACCAACACGCATGGGCGTCCAATGCATCATTTAAGAGGGTCTCTACACCCTCGTCAAACTTAATGCACCTATGAAACTTCCATGGAATTGACTGTTAAATACATTTTCAACGATTCAACTAAAAAATTCTGCATTTAACCCGCGAGCGATCGCACGGGACATGCTGAACGTAGCCGAGCCGTAATTGAGGTTACTATATTAAATATAAAGAGGTCCCCAAGAGTAAATTTAACGTGACGTTCGTGTAAATTACTAAATCCTAACCAGCGAAGAAAATTTAAATACATACGTTTCCTGCGCTGAATTATCACCTGTCCCGATTGTAAAAATGTTGGGTTCTGCTAATTTTGAAAAGCTAATCATTTTCGTTCGTGGGCTGGTGGTATATATATATATGTCATGTAAGTGGTTTGGACTTTCATAAATACTGGAGGCAAGAGAATGCGACAAAAATAAGTAGGCGATGTAAATATCGCCGATGTAGTAGGATTGAGAAAAGAAAATGTAATTGATGATTTTCTGAAACCTAATGAGCTTGATTTTACTAGAAGCAACGGTTATAGAGTATTTTTACGAGATTGGGTGGCTGTGACTCAGCGTTGACGGGGATATAAACCTATAGATAGTGGCGGACAGCAAGATTAAAAATTAATTTAGTATTATAACAATATGAGATGGTTGAAATTTTTAATGTTTTATAAAACACCAATATTTTTAATGGTATAAAGGTTTTTCAGACCACGATATTTTTATATCTGGGTATTTTAGTTTCTTAACCACCTCGTAAATCCAGTATAATTTTTTAATTTTATTTAATTACCTATGTTTTTAGTATAATATAAGGCTAATTATAACGCGATTGTTCTTATTATTGAAATTCCTCGGTAATGGTCTATAGGGCGTCGCAGAAATTTGAAATAGATATTTAATTTAAAATTAATTTAAAACCAGGAACGTCGCAACGAGTACTCAAATAAAGCATTCTGAGCTAGTGCGGCATGTACTAACGACGCCCATGCAGACGCCAATTTAGTTTATCTAATATTATTTAAGATATACTATAGGTTTTAGGAAAACGCAAGAACTCTAAATTAGGAATATATTTTTTGAAAGTGCAGTAGCAGGACTGAGATTTTCTAAATATAAATGTTCCAGAGACGTTCCGTAGTTAAAGTTCATTCTCATAAAAGAATTAATTTTTCATGTCAACACAAAACAATAGTTTTTGACAAAGAATCCCAAAAACCAAAAAAGACAGTTGGCAATCTATTTTTCATATCAAGTGTCGATATGAACAGTATCTGACGACATAAATTAAATATGTCGACTTCACAAGCTTGACTGCGAAAAGCTTAACACAAAGACACTTCGCAATCTATTTTTCATATTAGATGTGGATATGAAGAGGATATGTCGACATCACAAACTGTAGTGCAAAAACCTTAGGAAGGAAGGAATAGTTTTAGACCAAGAATCCAAAAAAGCGAAAAAGACAGTTCGCAATCTATTTTTCATATCAGATGTGGATATGAACAAGATATGTCGTCATAAACAAAATATGTTGACTTGACAAACTTGAGTGCAAAAAGCTCAAACCAATTCATTTTTTATGTCGAGAAAAAAGAGTAATTTTAGACAAAGAATCCCTAGAAGCAAAAAGGCAGTTCACATCTATTTTTCATATCATATGTGGCTATAAACAGGACATGTCGATATAAACAAAATATGTTAACTTCACAAACTTGAGTGCAAAAAGCTTAATACAATTCATTTTTCATATCAAGAAAAAAGAATCATTTTAGACAAAGAATCCCTAGAAACAAAAAGGCAGTTCACATCTATTTTTCATATCATATGTGGCTATAAACAGGACATGTCGATATAAACAAAATATGTTAACATCACAAACTTGAGTGCAAAAAGCTTAAAAGAATTCATTTTTCATATCAAGAATAAAAAATAGTTTCAGACAAAAATTCCCTAAAAGCAAAAAAGACAGTTCGCATCTCCTTTTCATATCAGATGTGGTTATAAACAGAACATGTCAATATAAACAAAATATGTTAACTTCACAAACTTGAGTGCAAAAAGCTTAAAAGAATTCATTTTTCATATCAAGAATAAAAAATAGTTTTAGATAAAGAATCCCTAAAAGCAGAAAAGACAGTTCGCATCTATTTTTCATATCATACATGGCTATAAAAAGGACATGTCGATATAAATAAAATATGTTAACTTCAGAAACTTGAGTGCAAAAAGCTGAATACAATTCATTTTTCATATCAAGAATAAAAAATAGTTTTAGACGAAGAATCCCTAAAAAAAAAGACAGTTCGCAGCTATTTTTCATATCAGATGTGGTTATAAACAGGACATGTCGACATAAATAAAATATATTGACTTCACAAACTTGAGTACAAAAAGCTTAGTAGAATTCATTTTTCATATCAAGAATAAAAAATAGTTTTAGACGAAGAATCCCTAAAAGACAGTTCGCATCTATTTTTCATATCAGATGTGGTTATAAACAGGACATGTCGATATAAACAAAATATGTTAACTTCACACAGTTGAGTGCAAAAAGCTTAATACAATTCATTTTTCATATCAAGAAAAAGAATAATTTCAGACAAAGAATCCCCAGAAGCAAAAAGGTAGTTCACATCTGTTTTTCATATCAGATGTGGTTATAAACAGGATATGTCGACATAAACAAAATATGTGTTGACTTCACAAACTTGAGTGCAAGAAAACATAAAACAATTCATTTTTCATATAAAAAAAAAAGAATATTTTTGGACAAAGAATCCCTATAAGCAAACGACAATTCGCATCTATTTTTCATATCAGATATGGATATGAACAGGATATGTCGACATAAACAAGATATGTCGACATAAACAAGATATGTCGACATAAACAAAATATATGTTGACTTCACAAACTTGAGTGCAAAAAGCTTAAAAGAATTTTTCATATCAAGAGAACAGAATATTTTTTGGACAAAGAATCCCTACAAGCAAAAAAAACTATTTGCATCTATTTTGCATATCAGATGTGGATATGAACAGGATATGTCGACATAAAGAAAATATGTTTTGACTTCACAAACTTAACTGCAAAAAGCTTAAAACAATTCATTTTTCATATCAACAGAAAGTAACGGTTATAGACAAAGAATCCAAAAAATCAAAAATTACAGTTTGCAGTCTATTTTTCATATGATGTGGATACGAACAGAATATGTCTATATAAACAAAATATGTCGACTTCACAAACTTGAGTGCAAAAAGCTTAAACCATTTCATTTTTCATATCAACAGAAAGGAACAGTGTTAGACAAAGAATCCAAAGAGTCAAAAAATACCCTTCGCAATCTATTTTTCATATGATATGGATATGAACAGGATATGTCGACTTCACAAACTTGAGTGCAAAAAGCAACAGAAAGGACAGTTGTAGACAAAGAATCCAAAAAAGCAAAGAAGACAGTTCGCACCTATTTTTCATATCAGATGTGGATATCAAGGGCATATGTGGACATAAACAAAATATGTGTTGCCTGCACAAACTAGAGTGCAAAAAACTAAAAACAATTCATTTATCATATAAAAAAAAGATTTTTTTGAACAAAGAATCCGCACAAGTGAAAAAGACAATTCGCATCTATTTGTCATATCAGATGTGGTTATGAACACGATATGTCGACATAAACAAAATATGTGTTGACTTCACAAACTTAAGTGCAAAAAGCTTAAAACAAATAATTTTTATACCTAGGAAAAAGAATAGTTTTGGACAAAGAATACCTACAAGCAAAAAAGACAATTCGCATCTATTTTTCATATCAGATGTGGATATCAAGGGGATATGTTGCATAAACAAAATATGTGTTGACTTCACAAACTTAAGTGCAAAAAGCTTAAAACAAATAATTTTTATACCTAGGAAAAAGAATAGTTTTGGACAAAGAATACCTACAAGCAAAAAAGACAATTCGCATCTATTTTTCATATCAGATGTGGATATCAAGGGGATATGTTGCATAAACAAAATATGTGTTGACTTCACAAACTTAAGTGCAAAAAGCTTAAAACAAATAATTTTTATACCTAGGAAAAAGAATAGTTTTGGACAAAGAATACCTACAAGCAAAAAAGACAATTCGCATCTATTTTTCATATCAGATGTGGATATCAAGGGGATATGTTGCATAAACAAAATATGTGTTGACTTCACAAACTTAACTGCAAAAAGCTTAAAACAATTCATTTTTCATATCAACAGAAAGTTACGGTTTTAGACAAAGAATCCAAAAAATCAAAAATTACAGTTTGCAGTCTATTTTTCATATGATGTGGATATGAACAGGATATGTCGATATAAACAAAATATGTCGACTTCACAAATTTGAGTGCAAAAAGCTTAACCCATTTCTTTTTCATATCAACAGAAAGGAACAGTTTTAGACAAAGAATCCGAAAAAGCAAAGAAGACAGTTCGCACCTATTTTTCATATCAGATGTGGATAAGAAGGGGATATGTGGACATAAACAAAATATGTGTTGTCTGCACAAACTAGAGTGCAAAAAACTAAAAACAATTTATTTTTCATATAAAAAAAAAGGATTTTTTTGGACAAAGAATCCCTACAAGTGAAAAAGACAATTCGCATCTATTTGTCATATCAGATGTGGATATGAACTGGATATGTCGACATAAACAAAATAGGTGTTGACTTCAGAAACTTAAGTGCAAAAAGCTTAAAACAAATGATTTTTATATGTAAAAAAAGAATAGTTTTGGACAAAGAATACCTACAAGCAAAAAAGACAATTCGCATCTATTTTTCATATCAGATGTGGATATGAAGGGGATATGTTGACATAAACAAAATATGTGTTGACTTCACAAACTTGAGTGCAAAAAGTTTAAAACAATTCATATTTCATATCAACAGAAAGGAACAGTGTTAGACAAAAAATCCAAAAAATCAAAAATTACAGTTTGCAGTCTATTTTTCATATGATGTGGATATGAACAGGATATGTCGACATAAACATAAAAATATGTGTTGACTTCACAAACTTGAGTGCAAAAAGCTTAATCCATTTCATTTTTCATATCGACAGAAAGGAACAGTTTTAGACAAAGAATCCAAAAAAGCAAAGAAGACAGTTCGCAATCTAAATTTTCATATCAGATGTGTATACCTATGTATAAACAGGATATGTCGACATAAACAAATATATACACGAGTTTTCAGTTTTAAATCTAAAATTTCTACTCTATACTCTAGATTTGTACTTGAAACCATTTATTACTCCAAACTCGAAATTTCTACTTTAAACTGGAAATGTCGAGATATTTAGTAGAACATGAAAAATCGGTTTCGCTAAACTTTAATTGTATAGCAATAGCAAAAATTTCGTTTCTAAGGTTGGAGCCTAAATAAATTGTAACTGCTGATTTCGATTTAAATTGCTGATGAAGATTTTAAATTTGAGACGTCAGTTATAAACTTGAGATTTAGCTCGAGATTCGACGTCGAGTTTCAAATTTGAACTGTTAGCTCGAATTTCGAGATTTTGACCTTAAAGTCGAACATTCAACGTTAAAAGCGCAAGATTACTCTAGATTTGTACTTGAAACCATAAATATTACTTTAAACTCGATGTCAAAATGTCGAGATATTTCGTAGAGGTTGAGAAATCGGTTTTGCTAAACTTGAATCGCTCAGAAAAATCTCGTTTCTAAGGTTGGAGCCTAAATACATTTACACTACCAACTTAAAATTCGAGAACGCCAGACCTTGATTTTAATAATGTAAAACGCTAACTTTAACTGCTGATTTCAATTCCATCTTCTAATTGAAATTTTAAGTTTGAGATGTCAGTTGAAAACTTAAGATTTAGCTCGTTTAGTTCGAGATTTCGACGTCGAATTTGATATTTCCGCTTTGAGATTTGAGGTCGAGATTTAGACTTTGAGTTCGAGTTTTGAGCTTTAAACTCGAGATTGCAAACTCCAGATTCCAACATCAAGCACGAATTTTCGATTTTAAATCCAGAATTTCTAGTTTTTACTCTATATTTCTACTCTAAACCGTAGGTTTGTACATTATACTCAAAATTTCTACTTCTAACTGGAAATTTCTAATTGAAACACGAAATGTATACTTTGAACTGGAACATTCTGCTTAAACTCGAAATTTCCAATTTAACATAAAAATTTCTACTTTAATCATGGGATTTAGATATTACGACTTTATACTGTGTAATTCATATTATATCTCAAGATTTAGATATTGAACACAATATTTATATTTAAATTCTAGAGTTAGATTTCAACATTATTTCATTTTAATTCAGTAGTCTTAACTTTAATCTTTACTTCTTGATTTTAAACGGAAGTCGCCAGTGGAAACCTAAATCTCTACTTCAACTCTCAGATCTAGAACTTAAAATGGAGAATTGAATTTGAGGCAATAAATATGGCGGCGTAGTATTTTTTTAGTTATATGGCCAAATCTGTTTTGGACTGCAGTTCTGTAGACATAGAGAACTCCATTTCGCGCTTTTCACCCTGAAGATGGCTTGTGCAAAGTTGATCGAAATCTTGCTCATGGCATTTTCACCTACCAACTTGATAATTTAAATTTTTCTTAGTATAGGTATAGGTATATAGGGAAATCGTTTCAACTAATTTAACCGTTTTCGAGGGTCTTTGTGTTCTAACAGCTTTTCAAGGTTCTATGACCTAATTAGTTTGTTTTTTCTAATACACTAATGAATAAAGATTACTTATTCAATAAACGAAAATAAATATTTATATAGTAGCTCGAAATTAAATGTCCTAGATAAAAATTACTAATGCATAATTAATGATTTTAGGCAGGTGTTGCTTCTTCATTTTTCGTTTCTTTAAGTTACAACTGCGTTTCTTTCTAGTTCCCTTCTCAATTTTTTTAGAAATTTTCGATCCAACATGGGCAGCTTCATTAGAAGAGCATTCAGTAGTCGACTTCATTCAGTTAGTTAGTGCACCCGGTCTGATCGCAAGCTGCTATATTTTACAGTGATCCAAAACTAAAAGTAACACATTTATTATTATGTTGTGGCATTTATTTACTAAAGTGTGTTACTTATACGAGGTGGCAGTAAATAAATGGCATGACTTAGCGACGCATTCCGAAACTGAGTGGATGCTTGGGTAATTTGTCTGCAACTTGCGCAGGAATTAAGCGGGTGATTGAAGGGCGAAAGTGTTTGGCGTGACGCGGTGCTCACAAATAACTCAACTGAAATATATGTATTGGCCCGTTTCTTGAAAGGTGGCCCCGTTCGTTATGTTCACATTTTTTACGGCACATCAAAAAGCACATCCAGCAGGGCCTAACGCTAAGCATCGAATTAGGAGCAGCGGCTTTGCCGCCCCTTTTAAGGCAAATCCGGGAAACTTGCAATTTGCAACAAATGGGACTTGGATGCGAACCCGCACAGACCAGTAAATTACTTAATTGAGCTTCCATGCACAATTTATTTTGGTCGAGATATTTAATAATTACCGGCAGGTAAGTTTAAATTACTTGGACGTTGCAGAAACCTCCGTGGAAATTAGCTAATAATTTGCGCTGGAAAAGTTTGTTAGTTCAGGGCGTTTAGGGCTGCAATAGAAATTTGACTGTGAATATTTTATACATTTCGCCACCAACCAGTAACGATTTTTCCCTAAATTTCCACCAATTTCATAATTTGTCAGCGAGAAAATCGACTTGGATAAATATAGAATGAATAAAGCTAACTTACTGTTAGAGAGGACACACTGTAAAAGTTGGCGACTAAAAAATGTAATACATTTATTCACTTTTCTAAACTGCAGGTTAGAATATTTTCAGTTGCAATTGTTGAGGGTTGATTGTAGAACAAATTATGATCTTCATCCTAATCGTGATCCTTGTTTATACCGTTTAAGCAGTGCTAAGCAAAGCTAAGTTAGTTATTATATTTTGCCTAATACGTACTTTCTTGAAAATACTGTATAATGGTGAGACACTACACCCCATGGGGCGGGAGGGGTGTCGGAGTTCCCGCATTTTTGCGTTTACACCCAATTGTTGCGTGCCACATTGATGACACGTGGTTATGTGGTAGGCATTACGCATTTGACAACCGCATTTTATCCCTTGCTCATACGAACACAGATACCCAATTATTTAAACCGACCTTCTGCACCAGAGCCCAGTGCTCTAACCACTGGACCACACTGCCGTTTTTGTGAAAAACTACTATTTGAAGTAATGAAAAATATTTCTTGATATTTTTCATTTACTAAATACCGTTTCTTATTGTTATTTTTTTTTTTCAAAATAGATATAATTTAAAATACATCTAAATATGCTGCTGGCTGTCTTACGGTTTTCCTTGTATAATTTTGACATTTGACACATTCGAATAACCGCTAAACAGCATCAAGTATCAGGTGGAAACTCGGTTATAAGGAGATCTTCTAGATTTGAAGTATTTGCTCGTTATGTCCGTTGAATGTATAATCCGGAAAACTTACATATTTATAATACCTACTAAAACTTAAAATTCCATTTTCTGTAGCTGCAAAAATACATTTTCACAATCAAAATATGTTCGAAGTCCTACGGTAACTATTATTTAGTACAAAAAAAGTAAATTAATACATAAATACACATACATTACATATAATTATAGCATTTTACTTAGTTGTGTTTTGTATTTAAAATCTTAAATGTCTGAGATTACGTTTAAAAACAGTAGACATAAACTTCAATATTTTGTCACTACGTCAATAGTTTCAACATTCCGAAAAAATGGGGATTATCTAAAGTGCATTGGTAAAACCTTTCTGGTTCAGTATTAAACGGATAAATATCAGTGAACACTGTACTGTCCAAAAAGTGGCCCTTTGTTTGAATAAGAATCTCTAACAGATGTTTGTATATAAAACTTTGTTCGGAGGTAAATATTCTCTGGGTAATAAACTAGAAATGTTGAAAATATTTTATAATTTTTTATTTTTATTTTATTATTTATAATTTTTCTTCGTTCTTTCCGCGATTAGCAATTAGCAATTATGCTAAGCGGGAAATACAATTGCGTGAACAATGCAGATCTAAGCATTTCAGAAACGCTCGTTATATCCAGGATCTCGTTGTAACCAAGCTTGTCTTAAGTAAGTTGGACTGAAAACAAGACGAAATAATAACATTAGTATGAAAAATCTAAATAAAACTGTCCGATCCCGAAAAACATGATTTAGTATTGTTATCTACATAGGAAATTTGAAGGAATATATATATATATATATATATATATATATATATATATATATATCTTGGACCCTTGAGAACCTAATAATTGATTTTGAAAGTAAGTTGATGTGTTCACTAAATCTAAACAAGACTTTCTCTAGTCTTGAAAATATTTAAACGGGTAATACTATTAGTTCTATTCGTTTAATTTAGACAATAAATACTGTATTATATGATTCTGAAGAAATTAATGAGTGTCAAATGAAAAATCAACCCCTCTGTATATGTCTTGGACTCGATCTGGAAATCACCTTGATTAATTTTTGTTTTTGTACTACATAATCTATAACGATCATATGAAAAATATCGATGGCTGCCAGGCTAAGGAGAATAAGTATTCAGTATTAACTGAAATATACTATCAAGATAAATAAAATAAAATTCGTTCTAGAAATTAAGCACTCATTCCAAGAATGTAAAATATCTGCAGGATAATCCATGCAAAGTAAGAAAGTTAAGATTTACCTCCGATGTAAATGGTACAGTAGATTCACTAATAACATATTACCACGTATTTAAAAGTTTACTTTTTATAGTGCATAATAATTATATTTAGAAATATTAATTACTTTAACGTATGCTTACAAAATTTGTATTATGTATATCAATTCTCATTTTAATATCTAAAAAACAAACTTTATACAAGGGTCACTTGGCTTCATTAACACCTTGTATATGATAATTCAAAAAAAGTGTCATTCAAAGAATAAATTTAAATTTATACCGAAAACAAATCGCCTTAATATACTCAGTGACATAGAAATCGCAACAGCAAGAAGGAGTAGGAATTTTTTGACTGAAATTGCCAGAAACGTTTAACTACTAAAAGGTAGCAATTGATTAAAATTTTAAAGAATAAGAACAAAATATAAACATAATTTTTATTAATAATGGGTTGGCCCCTCGCTATTGGTTACACACTCCCCCACTCTTCGTAGCATTGATTCGAGCAGATAGTCGATTGCCTCTTGAGGAATTGTGTCCCAAGCAACCCGTGGTCCGTACTGTAGAACTTTCAGCGTCTGCGGAGGATGCAGCAAGTTCCTCAGTCTTCTCCCCATAATGCCCCAAACCTGTTCGATGGGTGAAAGATCGGGATGGCCATGGCTAGAGATTGACATTATCCTCTGCAAATCGGTCCATAGAACGTCTTGCAATATGGGGACGGGCATTATCCTGCTGGAAAAGTGGGTCTTCCAACTGCTGAAGAATATGGGGTTCTACCACCTCATCCACATATCGCTGAGTGTTCATATTACCTCGGATGAATAACAAACGGGACCTACTCCCATAAGTTGTAGCACCCCATACCATAATCCCCACAGTCTGGTGCACATGCCTCGCAACAGAAAATTCAACATTGCGACGTTCCCCACGTGTTCGTCTGACCCTCATGCGGGCATCATGCATCCCCGAACAGAATCGGGATTCATCAGTGAACACCACCATATGCCACTCTAGGTTCCAGTGCAGTCGCAACCTACACCACTCCAAACGTTGCTGTCGGTGTTGAGTCGTTAATGGTAACACAAGATGTGGCCGATAGGATTGCAAGCCGAAAGCTCTGATTCTGCGATAAACCGTTCGAAGGGTTACAGGACGACCTTCGTTAGCTAACCATTGATCGGCAATTGATCTGGTACTGGAGAATCGGTCTCTTGCTGCGATAAGTCGAAGATGGCGGTCCTGCACCTCATTTGTTCTTCTTCGCTCTCCGGTTCCTCTTCTGCGACGTTCCTGACCCTACCTAAGCCATGCCTGCTGGCAGCGCATGATGGTGGATTGGTTCCGGTTAAGGCGAAACCACCTTCGCGCAAACCAACAATACGACCTCTGTGGAATTCGCTTAGTTGGCGGTAATTTCCACGTTGGCGCACTCTAGACATGATCACACCCTCAAAACAAACAATGAAAAGCGAAAACAATAAAGAACTGAACAAAATCTCGCAAAACATACACCTGATAAAATTGTTAGAACGAATTGAAAGAACTGTGAGATGCGCCATTATCACTTGCTCCATTTGAATGAAAATTTAATCGATTGCTACCTTTTAGTAGTTATGCGTTTCTGCCAAGTTTGGTCAAAAAATTCATACCCCTTCTTGGTGTTGCGATGTCTGTGTCACTGAGTATTTGTTTGATGTGTCTTTGTGGCGTTGGTCTTGGTCTAACGCAGTCTTATTAAATTTTATCTTGGAATAAAGATATACATTTTCAGATTATACTAACACATTTGCATAGATTTAATAACTACCCCAGAGCAAACATATTTGAATGCCAAATTTGTGGTCGTCAAATAACCTCTTATATAGTATTATACAGTCATCAAGGCATCACAAATGAACTTATGTTTATTTACTGTACATCTGTTTTATATATATATATATATATATATATATATATATATATTATGGTCGTTACAATGCTTTATATTTTATTATGTTGTTTATCTATATATTATATGTGGTATTATGGTTTGTTACACTTGCAAGGAGTGAAGCAATGTATATTGCATTATTTTGTAAATATATACGTTATCACAAAGAGATTAATTCCTCAAAATTAATAACTTGTCTGTATAGGTTCTTTTTACAAATCCAAAATGGTGTCTGAATCTCTCTCTTCTACACTTGAATCAGTAGCCAGTCAGGCCTGTAATTTTATGTGCTTTTAATAAAATCACGGAAGATAATATATCGAATTTTATTAATTTTTGAAAGCGGCTTTTTCCTAGGGATTTTCTTTACATTTTGTAAAATCTTACAAAATATTTTTATTAAGTTACATTTATTACATTGTATTCTACGCTTGCATACAAATTTTTGAAAATTGTAATTTTTTATATTCTAAATTATATCCCGATTCGAAACCTTCAACGCAATCGGCCTATAAAATAAAAAGAAATATTACTTGCCCACTTTTTCACGTTTTTTATATATTTAATTTAATAAGTTAATTCAAAATTACATTTAACACAAAGCATTGTATTCGTTTACCTGTCCTTCCTGGGACTTCGCGCTGTCTACCACAACGCTTGAAAGCGTATTGCAGCAAAGGTAAGAAACAAGGCGTGTAGTATACCACAGAATATATTTGTTATCCAGTCTTGGCATTATTCCGATGTTAGGAAAATTAAATATAGCTTGACATTGGGGATCGTGCATTATATTCTTAAAGAATGGTAGCTTGTCAGAAAGTGAAAACGACATCAAGTTTAAAAGTCGCCTATTAATGTAGCTAATGGTTGTAATTGGAAACGAATATTTTTAGTCACTTTAGTAGCGCCTTAATGAAATAATTTTACTCAGCAACCTCCTATTCAAGTTTGCCGTTTTTATGGTACTGCTCTGTCGATTATGATAACTGTCAAGGAATTAAAAACTCAAAATTTTCTAGAAGCTCTCAGGGACTAATTTCGGCAACAACTAAAAAATAGTATTGTAAAGTTTTTCGGCTATTATCTGACGAAATATCAAGAACTATGACACGTTTGGCACGATCACTGTCGAAACATCGCTAAGCAATAAGCTTAAGTGGTTTCAGACTGAAATCTATTCGACTGAAGAATTCCGATCACGTTCGATTATTATTGTTGAATATTTGATGTGTATCATGCTCACAGCTATTTTATTGTCAAGCATTTTGGTATGCAGATTAAAAATTCTAATATTTAAGAGCATAATTTAAATTTTTTACTTACATAGCTGGTAAAAAATGAGTTGAAGCATTGGAAATTGCCTTTTTCGGAAAAATCGTTTCCATGTTGCCTTTTTTGTTCGAAACTTTTTTCAAAAGATTATTGCTTAATAGAACTTTTAATGCATTCACACCTCTGCAATTACATTGAAATCTCAACAGTTATTCCAGAGATAGCCATGGTCACTTAATTTAGACATCCATGTACAAAGAAACGAACTTCTTTTGACAGTCTGAAAAGGGTTATTTCCGTTAAAATATTGAATTATTTCACGGTATCAATATTTTCTTATAGCATCTTCTTCGAGTGCATTATCTCTTACGAGACGTAGCGATCTTCGCCCCTACGCCTGTGTTGCGCCTTTAGAGTGCCACAGGCATAGAGGACCTACAGCTAAACGTGGGCTCCGAAGGACGGGAAGTGTAAACACTTCTGCTCCAGAGAAGATTTAGTGGGCAGAATACCTCGCAGGCTTGGCATTGCTTTGCGAGGGAGAACGCCTGTTAAAAATCCGATGGTCAGGTACTGGGAGTTGAACCCAGCACCGTCAGCGTAGAAGTCTAAAGCGCTAACCTCCAGCCCACGGCCGCTTTCTCTTATAGCATAGCAAATTATAATTGTAATTAAAATTCTTCAAATTTATTGTAACGTAATAGACGGTTTTGTGAATATAATAGCTGAAAGAAGCATGTGGGGTTTCCCAGAAAACTAGACCATATGCATACATTTTTCTGGTTTTTCCTTGCATACACTGGTCACGAATGTAAATAGAGTTATTGTTAACAATTGATATGTTCATTTTCTTGTAAGCAGAAATCCTGAGTACGATCCTGGTTGGGACCATTTTGTTGTGGTTTTTGTTGTAAATACCTATGTATAATCCAGGATTCGAACCTAGGACGCCTGTAACAAAATAATCGCCTAAGCCACTGAATTACAAAAAAAAAAGTTGTTACCACGCTGGTATCAAAACAATCTGTCTATGTATGTAGCTATAGATTTTCAATTCGATTTAAAGGTGAAAATATTTTTTTTTCACTACTAATAATATGGCGTAGCATTTTGACACATATTAGAATGCCGTGAAATTCAATTTCTCTACCTTGGCGCAGTGACAGGTAAATAATTTTTCATTATTAACCACTGGTGTATAATGAACAAATTTATTTTTTTTGAGTATCCTGTGACAATTTCAAAGAGAATTTTGTTATAGCACGATCAAGTATTATGGGGAAATTCTATTTAATGGTATTTTATGCATTGAAATCGTTGTTTAAAACAATTAATTTAATTTTAAAATCTTTGATATATTTGAATATACGTTTTTCGCGCCGTAACAAATGAAAAGTGTGTCAATATAAATTTCGCCGATGGCAGAACAACGTAACGTTAAAAAGAGAAAATTGTTAATAATTTCAGTATTTTAGATGAAACGAGTGCTTAAACACCAATTTTTGAATGTTATGTATGCTTTCATATAAAGATCTTTCGATTTTTCAGGCAGTAGCTTATTTGTTATCTGATCTGCAATTTCCCGCATTTCGGGCGGTGTACAGTTTATAGCTTCGCTCGTCATTTTAACAAAGCAGCCACAAAAAAACTTACTCAAAGACTCAAAAAAAGTATAATAAACTTTAATGTCAAACTTTATTAACCATTTTCAAACAAC